>CM054410.1:66772849-66877849 GCA_028858755.1 Ara ararauna
TTGCTATAGTACATAGATTTGAGGAAGTTGCATAGGAATTTGCAGCAACTGCATTTGACAAAAAATATTTTAAAGTAAGTTAAAACATAGCAATGGGGGAGCTGCCTGTTACTATAATATTGTAAATTATTTTAAGGTACAGAATTATTCTAATAAGGAACTTGCACAGCTAGAAAAATTGCATACGAATAAATAAATAATAATCTCATGGTTTTATTACATCTAAAAAAAATACAAAGGGGAAAATCTTAAATGGCCTTTGCAAAGGAAAATCTAAATTCTTAAATACTTGAATCTTCTCTGCCTGTCAACAGAATAATGCATAATGTCAACAAACAAAATATTAAGCAAAACCTTTTTAAAGAAATTTGATGGGTTATTAGTGCAAGACAACTTTGAAAAAAAAAAAAATAAATGAAATAATCCGTTAAAAGAAGGGACAGGAGCAAACTGTCAGATTCGGGTGATGAGAAGATAAACAGTGCAGAGTACTTGGCCTACAATTAAGACTACTGTTAGATTACTGAGAGTTAATGCTACCAAGAACCTAGTTGAATGTAGTATCAAGATACATAGAAATTGGAACAGATAACAATATACCCTCCCAGAAATAGTTGATTAATTTCTGGTAATTGTTTTCCTAAGAGATATGTAAAAATAGCAAAGATTTGTAGAGGTGTCCCATAATCAGAGACTTATTTTCAGCTTGAAACGTTTATATTGCAAAATTTATAGAGGTGATAATTAAACTGGATGTTATTATGTGCACAAGATATTCTTAAATAGAAGTTACGCATTCTCTTATTTATCTCTTTTAAAGCAAAACAGCAAAGCACCTCATGAAATATTTAACTTAGAAATAAATATAATTCTATTTTCAGCAGTGAAACTCACTGTCAGCAGGTATCACAGGTGGATGACTCTTAAAGGTTAACAGAAAAAAAGTGCCTCAGAAACTGAAGGTCAGGCAGTTGTATTCTTGGAAGAGCGGCAATCAGGGACTGGAACAGTTTTGAGGCTTGAGGAATCAAGATGGTTGGGCAATTTATGAAATGCAACTGTGCAAAGATAGGAAAAATATTCCAAAATGCATGTGCTTTGGGGAAGATATCTATGTCTAAGAAGTTGCTGCCAGAGTGTTTCACTTTGTAACTTGGTGTAAATATCATTGAGATTCTTTTTTTCTTAGTTTGTAGATATGCTTATTTCTGATCAAGAAGCCCCAAATCTTTTTGTTTTGTTCAGTAGAATACTCCAGGGAGCAGTTTGTTTGTGATGTTTAGTAGAATTGAAGTAATATGCAAGATTTTCTTGTGTAGTAAAGAATTTGATCCTGCAAACAGCTGGCTTCAGTGGATCCCAGCAGGAATATAATGTTTGGGTTTTTTAAGATTCAGAGTAAAAGTGAACAAACTATTCTCTGAAGTTTCTATAATGAGGTGAAATGAAATGTATTCCATAACCACAAATTCCAGTAGGCATAACTGGGACTTAAGACCCTCTCACGGGTAGTTTCTTTTTTCAAGTGAAGGTACGAAGCATGGGAAGATAGAGTTAGTATTTCATTCTAGATTTGCTCCCTGCAAATCAATAATACTGAGTCTTCTTGGGATGAAATCAGCACACTAGTACCTTTGTAAGGTGGTTTGTCATATAATTATAATCCTATTGCTAATAAATACAATTAGCAGGTGATTCTGCTATGATTTTAGTATTACAACATGGTATCAGGACATGTCAAAAGCAAGTCTCAAGAAATGCAAGTTTCATAACCCACTCCACTTTAATTACATGTTGATCTACAACACTGGTGCCATCTTTTGCAAGGACAGTTTTGACACAAAAGAAGAAACTCTTTAAAAGTGGGAATTGCTCCATCTTTATTATCTCTTTAAAACAAATTCAGACTGAAACTGCTTTCAGAATAGTTTCTGGTGGGTGATAAATTCTGTTTACACTTGTTTAGTGGAAGTAAAAGTTCCCAGGCAGGTAAGTAAAATAATGTGCAGTCTTTTTTTAATTGTAATCAGAATTATAATGAAAGGAGTAAAAAAGCTGTTTTCTCTTATCTCTTATAATTGAGTTTGAACCTTACCTTTATGAAGTTAAATTGGAACACATCATTTAAGTTACTTAACCTTTTTGCTCCTAGGCTGAGTCCTGTTTGATGACCTTGCTTTAAAACAGAGAGAGTTCCTGCTAACAAACACGGAGGTCATCCAGCCCAAAGCACATTATTTATGTTTTAACAGTTTAATAACAAAGTGAAGTGGAGCACTCCAGAGGATGGCTATAATAGCTTTATTGCTTTTTTGTTATTAAGACCTCTTAAGACAATTGTCTTCAAAATTATAATATGAGCTTTTAAGAGCTTCCATTCTGAGCACTGATTTATACTATGATTCAATTTCTGCTCGGTTTCACACTGTGTTAATTTTCATTAAGTTCATTATGTCTGAGACCTCTGAAGGGATTTGTTTAAAATTCATCTCTTGATTAGACACATACTGTATACTTTTTATTGCTGTAACAATTTCTATTTTTTTCCCAAAGATAACAAGACCTGAGTTATGGCTATAATGCTATTCCTCAGAGTGCCTGTATCAGATCCCTTAGCAATATTAATATGTTGCTGTAATTATTTTTTGATGCATGTAAAACATATAGGATTTGATGAGAAAAGATATGTTTAACATAAGTGGGTTTGTGAAGTAAATCCCAGGCACATATTTTATACTGTATGCTTCTTTTAGGTACTATAAAATATTAAATAAGCTTCAAAATAAGAATTAAATATAATTTTAAAGGGTTTAGTAAAGTCAGTTCATCAGAATAACATATATAGATATTTAATTTACAAAACAGCAATTTGCACTGGAATAAAGCTTTTCCTAAAGCCATTAAATTTCTGTTTTACTTTAATAGTCTTTAAAATAAAAGACAGCTACACAATAGATATTTCTTACTTGATAATAAAAAGTATGTCATTATTATTATTATCTACTAGTAAAGCATATATTAGGTTCATTATCAATAACTGTAGTTTATGTTTTATATATGTAGATGCAAAACATATCTGACTGAACAAAAACCTAACAACCGGCACACAATTTCAATGTTGCAGGCTATAACAGTTTCTCTCCTAGGATTAGGGATTAGCAAAATTAATGCAATGTATGGTGTGTGGATAAAACATAGCTTGCCTTTAGAGAAAGAAATAAAAAGGAAAATGGATAGATTGTGATTTTTTTTTTTCCAGAATCTTAAAAGTGCATATTTTATTCTTAGTCTAAAGCTGTGTTCCTGTTACAGTTTCTGCCTTTTAGCTTCAGCTCCTCTCATGGTTATTTGATGTGCTGCCTGACACTTCTTTGATTGTGAATAGGAGAGGCCTTGTAAAGGCACATAGCCTTGACATCCAGAAGACCAGGTCTCTGAGCTCAGTTATTGCCATTCAGCAGCATGTTCTTACCTTTAAAAGAACATTTTGTCATCGTTATATTACATTACCACAAACTTTTTTGTATGAAGCAAGTGAATGCAGTGATATTTAAAGAGTTTTAAAACCACTAGAAGATTTTTTTTTTTTTTTTAATAAATTAACATTGAAATTAAAGACCTTGTGAGTCTCCTGATTTGGATGTCACTGATTACCTTCTCCCTCCTTACATGCTCACTATAAAGTTTTTGGACATAAATGAAAGTTCTAGAAACTTCATTTTCGCAACCCAGGTGGGTTTATTGTAATAGAGTGAAATACCTTCTAAACCATTTTTTTTAGTGTTTAGTAGAGTCATATATGTTTTGCTTGGTTTTCATTATGTGATGTATTTTTAGCAAATACATTTATGAATTTTACACAGAGCATGAACATCTTTGGGTACTTTTTTACTGAAATCTGACACATTCATAAATTCTTCTAATCTGTTGAAGTATCTATTCTCTGAGTCTTCTACAACTGTTGTACAATCACTTCTCATTTCTTTAAATTTTAGTTCTAATAAAAAGTGCTTTCTTTTTTGTAATTTGTTCAGAAACATTAGAGAGGTTTAAAACAAGAATTAAAGACTGGATTACATAGTTGATTCTTTTTTTTTTTTTTTCTTTGTCTTGCACAGTAAAGCATCTTCTTTCACATCATAAAGTTAGGCCACATCTAGCTTGAAGTTAGTTACTGGGACAGTATTTTGTTTGGTTTGTTGAATTAAGGTGTCTGCATATCAGATATGCAAATACTAGTAAAGTGCATATGTGTTTATTTTACTACAGGGCAGATTCTCTTGTGGCACTTTTGAAATATTCTTCAGGCAAAATGTTCCTTAATGACAATTAATTAGAACATCTGAGATTCTGCCCTCTGTATGTCTCCAGGTGTCAGGACATCCTACAAACACAGTAAGCTGTCCTAAACAAAAATGGTTCCAAAGTTAATGTGTTTCCTGCAGCACCAGTTTCCTTGATCTGTAATGCATGCCAATAAAACAAGAAGTCCAAGACTAGAACTTTAGGTTTTGTTTTCAATAGGTAAATGCCAACTGCTCTCTGTAGCTGTTTTCTTGTCTCTGTGTAGCTTCTCTGGGAATTTCACCTATTCTCGTGAGGTGTGATGACTGCCTTTTTTTTAAAAAAAAAAAAAAAAGAAAGCTTCCATAGTTCATAATTAAGTAGACTTTTCAAAAAGTATTTTTCACATATACATGTTTAAAAGTGTGTACCTTTAACTGAAAAACTAATATACTTTCAGAGACTTTGCTGCAAGACTATACCTTCAGTTTATTCCACTAGTATCTAGTGGAGTGCTTAGTTAGTTATTAAAAAACTACTGTAAGATGACACTTCAGTGCTTAGAATGATAAGTTGAACAGCCTTTTCAGGCTTCTTTTCCATAACTTCAAGCATCATGCATTGTCTGGATAGCACTTGAGGGCTATGGCAGGGATGAAGCTCTCAGTTGGCAAAGTGGTTTTACCACAGCTATCTCCTTTCAGTGGGAGCAGGCTCAGTGGTAGACCACCCTCATTCATCTACTTGCAACTTTGGGAGTTTCATGGACAGAAGCAAAAGAGAGCTATGGTATAATTTTAAATAGTGAAACCAAACAATCCTCCTTTATTACTGATAGACTCTGTATCCAAATCTGACCATTACAGCTTTGCAACAAAACAAGAGACGGTTGAAAGACAAAGTGCAGATATGTTCAAGTGTCAATATCTGTGTTCAGTAACTGAAGCACTAATAGCAGCTCTTTCTGCAAATTTTTAATTGGAGTTGCAACTCTTGTACTCTGAAACAACCTGCTCTTCATGAAACTAAACCCAAAAACAAACTGTAAAATTAATTTTGTCATGAGAAATATGGCACACATTCATTTATAAGGAGTGAGGATTTTCAAAACTTGTCCATTGTCAAAATAACTTATCATCGTTAGTCATCTTTTACTTTCCCTTGTACAGCAATTTAAGCTTTCTGGAGACTGGCCTGTTACTAGAAACGCTATTTGTGTCTGCTTCATTACCACAAAGCTCAGCCTCTGTCTCCACTGCAGGATCTGTTTGTGGATTTTAAGCAGTGAAGATGAAAACAAAACTGACTTTCTGATCTTTGGAGGTTGTCCCTCCCCTGGCTGACTTGCAGACCATTTTTTGATAAAGCCATCTGCTTTAGGAGCAGATTGAAAGTTATAATCCTTACAGAAAGGCATTGAATTTGCCAGTGGCTTCTGCACCAAGAGAGGAGCGTGTACATGTTCTGGAAAATATATTGAAGAGCAGGGTTATTCTTTTACTTCATTAGTGGGTATATGTCAGTATGGACCACACAGAGAGACTGTAATGAGTTGCAGATGTCCAATAGAAAAGTAAATAATTCTAGTATGACAAAAGCTTAAATTTGGTGTCTTTTTTCTTCAAGTTAGCTTTATGTAGTTACAACCTGATAAACCCAGAAACTTAGCAATTTAAAATGCTTCTGAAGGCCTTTTCTTTGTCCATTTTACTTATTGTGTTTGCATTTTTTTTTTTTTTTTTCCTCATCTGACTCTTCCTCAGTGTCTTCCTATCCAGAAATATCAAGGAAAGTTGTACTCTTAATCTATTTGCTGTAGTTTAAAGCCTTTAGTTAAATTATAGCACTAATTAAATCTTCTCCCAGTGGGAGAAATATTGCACTGTCTGGTTAAACCAGTGCTGTAGCTGCTGCTTTGTGCCACAAGTGGTACTCAGTAGCCAATGGGGTAATAAGAATTGCAACCTTAGTGTTTGTTCTGAAATGAGTATAAAATTCGTAATACTCATGCTACAGAATCACCTACTTGGCGAGAAGGTTTTTATTTGTGTTCCATCCTATTCTGTTTATGATCAGGACGATGACTTTTAGGGGAAAAAACGAACGTACACCACTGCATTTATCAAGCACATGTTGCAAGACACAGCTTTAAAGATTCCTTTGAAATATGTTATCATTACAGACTAGAGCTAGGTTGGAAGAACAGCCAATTCCTTCCTCTTCCATCATGTCCAAAATTATTTCCTACCACAAAGTTTGAAGTCTGAAGTGTTGAATTTACATTGGAGACCTTTAGAATTGGAAGATCACAAAGGGATCTTTAAACATGATAGTTATATTTTTATATTGTTAGCTTGACATATCTGGAGATTTATCTGTCAGTTAATGTTCATTCTCTGAGCTAAGTCTGCCCTTTTTATTTCACTCTGCATTTCACATTTAAGGAGTAAGTGGAATATTAAAATTAGTAGCAAAATCCATTGTCTGCCTTCTCTGAGGAATACCAGCATGCAGGCATGCCCCATGGAGAAGGACTTGGGGGCTTTGGTTGATGAGAAAATGAATATGAGCCGGCAGTGTGTGCTTGCAGCCCAGAAAGCCAACCATATCCTGGGCTGCATCAAAAGGAGTGTGACCAACAGATCGAGGGAGGTGATCCTGCCCCTCTACTCTGCTCTTGTGAGACCTCACTTGGAGTTTTGTGTGCAGTTCTGGTGTCAACATAAAAAGGACATGGAACTGCTGGAACAAGTCCAGAGGAGGGCCACGAGGATGATCAGGGGACTGGAGCACCTCCCATATGAAGATAGGCTGAGAAAGTTGGGGCTGTTCATCCTGGAGAAGAGAAGGCTGCGTGGAGACCTCCTAGCAGCCTTCCAGTATCTGAAGGGGGCCTATAGGGATGCTGGGGAGGGACTCTTCATGAGGAACTGTAGTGAGAGGACAAGGGGTAATGGGTTCAAACTTAAACAGGGGAAGTTTAGATTGGATATGAGGAAGAAATTCTTTACTGTAAGGGTGGTGAGGCACTGGAATGGGTTGCCCAGGGAAGCTGTGAATGCTTCATCGCTGGCAGTGTTCAAGGCTGGATTGGACATAGCCTTGGGTGACATGGTTTAGTGTGAGGTGTCCCTGCCCCTGGCAGGGGGGTTGGAACTAGATGATCTTAAGGTCCTTTCCAACCCTAACTATTCTATGATTCTATGATTCTATGAATGAGTCTCATTTTACCCACAAATTCTGTGTGGGACATAGGAACCTCCCCAGTGTAATGACACTGGAAACAAAATGTTTCCTTTGAAGTTTTTGTTCATTAAATACCTCTTTGAAATTAAATATTTTGTTAAAATCTTTAAATCAATAGCATTCAGTGTATTTTTAGCACTCATTTAAACTCTGAGTTTTGCATCAACACCTTCCATTATTAGTTATGACTTCCCTATAAGTAAAGTGTATTGACTTGAAATGTACTTGGAGGTTCTGTTTTCCCTTACAAGAGAGTAGACAGCATTTCTCAGGGGTTAGTACATTAGAAAATTAATATTGGAGATATTACTTTGAAAACATTATCAGCTAAGAGTAGGAAACCTTTATCAATAAATTAATTTCCTCATATACTAATTTCCTCTAGAAAGGTCATTCCACAGTAAGATCCACTCAAATGAGAGTGTTTCACTCTGAGCTCTGTGAATTTCATTGTTCCAAAAGAGGTCAATGAAGATAAAGGCTTTGGTTCCCTTGTTATTATTTAATATTTACACAGATCTAGTCTATTTCACCTGATTTTACTAATTTTATACTACCTTTGTGTGTAACTATATCTGCATGTGATTTAAGTCTCCTCTGAAAGACTGCAAGTGCTGACCTAGTGTATCTATGCCAAATCATAGAATCATTGAATCATAGTATAGTTAGGGTTGGAAAGGACCTTAAATCTCCCACTTCTAGCCATGAGTATCTTGCTTTTGGGGATTACAAGCTGTCTTTAAGAAGGGTTGACTGTCTATGAAGGAAGAATGTAGCTGGATTCATCTTGAGATGAGGTATGGTCGAGACACTTCCTTCAGTTGATTCACATCACTCACCCTCAATACTTGCATTAATAGAGAAGTGATCATTCCATAAGAAATCAATGAGAAAGTAGAGAGTTCTGACTGGAGGGATGAAAGTCCAGCAGTGGTTTGTGCAGGAACTCAGCTGGTGCTGTGTCTTTTCCAAAGCACTCTCATCACCAACCAGACTGAATTGATGATATTATCCAGGCTGAATAATACAGAAGCTAAGAACTCTAAAAAAAATTGATTTTTTCACCTTTTTGTGTTGCCATCCTTCAAATTATATATAATTTAGAAGGTTTACTAGCAAGTTGGTAGTATGATTCCATGTGATTGCAGAGCTTCAGATATTCTCCAAGACTACATCTTCCAGATAAATTTAATACAAATGAAATGTGGCACAAAAGGTGTAAGAGCACCAGCAATAACTTGGGGTTGATTAGCTAGGGCTAGATATACTGATGCTGAGATTTTCTTCCAAATTGTACTTTTGAACTGGGAGCGTAGATAATGTCTACCCATAACGTCCCAAACTGGCTTGCACCAAACAGATACTAACCATTCCTACATTGTTACTACTGCTGCACATGAACAGTAGCACCTCAATGTATCTCTACATGAAAGCTTATTTTATTATCACTTAAGGAAGTCATTACCCTTCTAAGAGTGCTTACATGCTGCTCTACAAATATGTCACCACAGTTACCTTATAAAATCAGCATTATTTTTGCCAGTGGCATTTTATGGAGCAAGGAAAGTAGTTTGAAAGTAACTTTAAAAATGTCTTTGCATTCTTTATTTTACTCTGGAGGAGCAGAATTGATAATGTTTCTTCACACTATAGTTAGATTTTACTAATAAAGATTTTTTTCTAAATGTTATATACCATCTGTAAATCATAAAAATACAGTCTGCATAATAAAAACTCTGGTTTAATTGTACAGAAAAGGAAGTTGCAGATAATCTTTATTAGATCAGTATTTAATATCGGCTAAAGTAAAACTTATTTTTTATACTTTTTTCTTTTTTTTTTTTTTTTTTTTTACTTTATACTCTTTTTTTATATGTAAAGGATTTTTATTTCCTGCTTAGTCTGAGCAATCTTGTTGAAGATATCTCCAACATCTCCATCAGGTTAAATGACATTAATGTCTATTTTTTAACAATGGAAATAAATAATAAGAATTTATCTGCTAACAGAAGAAATACTGATCAAATAAGAAAAGGTTACAATTATTTTCTCTTTGAGCAAAAGACATTGACAATTTTGAGCAATGTATTTTGAGGATTCTTCTTTAAGGAATTACTGACTTAAAATTGTAGAAATAATAGAACTTTATTTTCTTCACCCAGAAGTCAGTAACTTCCAGAAAATTAAAAGGCTAATATTGTCATGCTACCATGATAGACAAAGTTTTGATTGGTGTTTTTGTGAGTTACATTTTTATTTTGGTTTTGTTCTATTAGTTTTGGGTTTTTTTGGTTTTGGTTTTTTTTTTTTTTTTTTTAAGAAAAATTTGCCTGACTTATAAATTGCAGGAAATTTAGTAAAATTCTATTCTGTTTCATTATGTGGGAGCCATAATGCAAATTACACTGGATTTAATAGCAACTTAGATTTCCTGTGAAATTTAAAAGGTGATAAACGACGTATGTTTCTCTGTACATAGCAACTTTGCTTAAAAAAAAAGTTAAAATGTGTCTTTAGAAAGTATAGTATATACTATACTCTATAAAATACCCCAATACTTATCCTTATGTATAAAACAGTACAAAAGAAGTGAAGTAATTCTGAGCTTCCCAAATCTGTTGTGATTTCATTGGTGATCACTAGCTTTCTGCTAGCAAAGTTCTAGATAACTAATGCTGTAATGAGTTTTTATAAAAGTCTGAATAAATATTAGTTTTAAAAATATATGGGCATTTTCTAATGACCGTAATGTATTCCACAGAGGTGATTTTGCAGCTTGCACTATTGAGTGCTTAGAAATATCAAAAGAGCTCAGATGTTCCTCACTATAGAAAGCACAAAAAAAAAAAAAAAAAAAAAGGCAACAGATAAAACTGGAAACTGGTTTACTAAGCAGTTCAAAATGTTATGCAAATTTAACTATCTCTCCTGGGTTCATCAGTACCAGCCATTTTCCTCCTTCTTAGTAGCTGGTGCAGTGCTGTGTTTTTGACTTTCAGCCTGGGAACAACGCTGGTAACACCGATGGTTTTAGTTGCTGCTCAGTAATTGCGGGAGATCAGGAACAACGTGACACCGACCAACGTGATCGAACGCTGAACAATTTATTGCGTGCAAGCACCTCTTTTATAGAAAAGTTACAGAACACCAGAACATTCCACAACAGATGATTGGCTCTGCCTCCCAGTCAGATCCTAGCAACGGCTTGTGATTGGTGGCAGCGCCTGGAGCTTCTCTTCATGTCAGCAAGTGGGCGTCCCCTTCTGCAACTTCTGGCAGGCTTCTGGAAAGGTGTCCTGTAGTAACCCCTCCAGCAGCCTCTGACAGCCTCAGCTCACTAGACGGGTGGGGCTAAACCGAGGGCTGGATTGCTCACGCGACCGTTCTCAGCAAGAAACGCTGCCACAATTCCCTCTTTTTGTTTTTGAGCAATCCAGACGTGTTGGATAACTTTAACTAATGATTTTTTAACACAATTAAATATAACCCCACATATAATCAACACAATAATCACAACAACTACAATTTTGCAACTTATGATAATCCATCTTTGAAGCCATGAGTTCAACCCCCAGTTTCCAAACACTGTTTGTAACCATGTATCGAAGGGACTAACACTTTGTTGAATTTTTTGAGTGTGTTCCCTTAAATATTGTAATTGTTTATGAATGCTTTCACTGTGGTCTGATAAATTCATACAGCACATCCCTTCAAAATCTGTACAGCCATGACCCTGTGCCAATAGCAACAAATCAATGGCTGCACGATTCTGCAGCAAGGCATGTCTCAAGCTATTCTGACTCAACAAGCTTAATCAGATTCATCCCCATCCGTCACAGCATCCACAATAGGTGGCGTCTTTCACGGTCAGATCCAACGGGTGGCACCCAACAAATCCCGTTATCTGTAAGCAAGCACATATATCCTCTCCCGGTTAATTTAACCTCTGCCGGACCCTTCCATTGTCCTGTATTTAAATCCTTATACTGAACTAAAATTTTTTCTGTTTTATTATCTGCTACTCCTGATTGCATAGCTAGCCCATGGATAACACTAGGCAGCTCGTTGCTGTTCCCTGCTAATCGCAAGTAATTCATTACATACAATGCTTTGGCCAGTCCCTCTGCGGGTGGGAGCACCTCTCCCCCTTTTTGTTTTAAAAGAAGAGACTTTAGGGTTTGATGTGCCTGTTCCACTATGGCTTGTCCCGTAGTGGAATGAGCAATGCCTGTAGTATGTTTAATTCCCCAGGTTGTACAGAGCTGTACAAATCATCGCGATGTGTAAGCAGGACCGTTATCTGTTTTGATACTTCGTGGAACCCCTAACACTACAAAGGATTGACTGATGGCTTCGCAGATGGGTAATAAAATAAGGAAACTCACGATTCTGTAACAGATGTAACAACAGTAGTAACAACTGATGCAACCAATTATTTTTAACCTCTTTTAAAAACGATCCTTCAATCCTGTGCACAACTCCCACAACGTACAATGAATAGGAAACAATATTGACGGGAGTATCATTCCATTTTTGAAAGGCCCAAATAACTGCTCGCAACTCTAACATTCGCAACGAATCGTTAACAGTACCAGTGATCACGTGTTTTTCCCACCGTTGGTGGTTCTGCCAGACACAAGCGGCTAATTTTGAACGCTTGCCGGCATCTGTAAAACACTAAGAATTCAGTATGAGATGAAATTACAGCAAAACATAAACTAAATAGATACTTTGAGAGAACAGTAAAATATATTCTCTTAGAATGGTTAGGATTTACCTCACTATAAGCTGTCAACAATTTCAGTATTTTAAAGATTATCATCAAAACAGAAATTAAAGGAAGTATGTTCAAATACAGGTATTTCCTACATACTTTCAACTAAAGCACAAATTACAGTTAGGAAGGAATAAAAAAAAAAAAACTATCTATTACACACAGCCAGATTGTCAAAGAAAAATTCACAACTAGGATGATAAGCAGGAGGAGAACAAACAGGTAGAGGCAACGCTTTCTCCAGCCATAAATTCTGATTTTGTAGATATTCTCATTCTTCGGCCTCTCTAGGCTAGTGCCTGGTGTTGTTGTAATGTATTGTTTACGTAACATCTGCTTGAGCGGTGAGGGAGACCGGATACGCCTGGGGGACAAAGCTGCCTTCCACTATAGCAAAAGTAAAGGTTACAAATATTCACATTGTTTGGTCTGTCTTTGAGATGCACATCCTGCTTTATCTTGCAAACTCTCTGCTTTGTTTTGCTAACCAATCTTCACCCTTCATTGTTGTCTTTACAGTTCTCAAGGCTTAGGCCTGCCCAGGGCATTAACACCTGTTGTTTTCTTTGCTGTTCCCAGGGCTGAAGCCAGACCAGGGTGATAATGTCTGAATCCATTTCGTTAACTATTTCTATCCCTTCACCCACATCAAAAGACAGTTTTTATAGATTTATGATCTACCTTCGCCAAAGTTTCTATATTCTCCATTAGCTATTGTAGCAAACAAGGCACACAGATTAGAATACCTAAAAAGACTGACAAAATGATTAAGATAAAGTACAGCCATCCTGTAATGCTCAAGCCATAAAACACTTTGTTCAACCAATTCAGTCCCTCATCTTCCCGAAGATGTGCTGTTCTTGTTATTAAGACCAGAATGCTTTGTTGATTCGTGTAGTTGGGGTCTCCCCTATCATTCCCCCTTTTTGCTTTAGTAGCATATTTTTTACAATTTGCCATGTTCACTCTATCTGAAGTCACTTGAACCTTTGTAACATGTGGCATATCAATGATTCTTACACACCATGTAGCAGGTCAGAATAATAGTGGGTTTAGACTAGATCACACCTGCAAAATATGCCAACTACAGGATTCTTGGCCTGCCTTTCTCTCTTATATAGCTCTCTGATAACAGGGGAGGCTATCTCTCACATCAAGGTCTGGCATGGCATGTGTCCCCACCACTCAAAGCCTGCTGGGTTGCAACCAACAGCGGAGCTAAAAGTTCTTCTCGGTGGCAAACACAGTCTTGCCCTTGACTGTGGTAGGAGGCATTTGGTCAACCTCAGTCCTGGCACCTCGTTGTCAATGCAGAGTTTCACCTGCTTCATCCAGTAACAAATTGCTACTATGGCAAAGCACATACAGATTTACATTAGCAGTATGTACATTAGCAGCATGTATACTACAGGGTGCAGCAGCATGTTGAAGATGCTCGTGGCAGTGAGTGACCAGCCAAAGAAATTTCTTATCAGTGGAGTTCTCTCACCCTCTTAATTTGTTCCATTGTCTGCTCTATAACGCTATCATTGTATTAAACTCTTTCTCACTTTTGCCTTAGCATTTTCTAGCAGCTGCTGCAAATTTGCATGCTCCAACATCTGTTTTACAATTGACAAATCCATACAATACAAGGTGTAGTTTCTTATTAGCAACTGGCTAGTAAGTACAGGTGGTGTTATACACAAAATCACAGCTTCTAATAAGAGCTACCTTACAAGGACACATATTCAGGCTGTTACTTTTCAGTTGCTCCCAAGTGATGTTTTACAGTCATTTGTTTCTCTCGTCCTCTATCTCCTTCTGCTCAGGATATTCACGGTCAGCTCCTGTAGCTGAGGCATTGGGTTTTTCCACTCATCTATCCAGCTCATGGTGAGGCTTGAGAGACTTTGCAGGCAGCTGCCATGGACCTGTGGGTAGGGGGACACAAATATACCCCTTCCCCAGGGTTATCAGTTCTTGAGAAGTAGGACAACTTAAAGTGTTTCCTTAAAGCAAAGGCATTCTGATGAACCAGGAATGTGAAGCAGCTGCAGAAGTAAACTGCAAGGAGTTTGCTGCATCATTGCCCATTTCTTTTTTCTTTCTCTGCCACCCTGATGCTGCTTGGGTGGCAGCTGGTAAAGCTTGTGGTTGCACTACTCCTCTCACTTTTTCAGTTAGTAGTTCTTATTTCAACCAATTGGTTCTTCCAAGTCTTGGATTCACCCCCAGGTTACTTAAAACACACTAAGCAGGACTCCTCCTCTGTGCCCAGTCTGCTGCAGGCCTCTTTAAGCCTTATCTGTGGTGTCTCTACAAACTGCTCTGATATTTCAGTAGATCGAGAGGTGCTTTTACTCTAGCACATAAATTTTTTATGTTGCTTCCCCTGCTTTGGGCGGTTACAAATGCCCATCTGCTTGGCAGTAGCCATAAATACCTGCCTGCTCAACAGCAGCTCTGTATTAACCCTTTCTTGTCCGAAATGTTAATCTTACACATTTAAAACTTTTACATGAATCCAATAACAAAAAAAAAAAAAAATACACAGAACAATGTCTGCCCTCAACACACATACGCACACGTACATACACATGGGATCCCATAAACAGACTTCACACAAATACAAAATTTAAAACACAAAATGTAGACAAAATGTGGTGCAATGACCCTGTGAAGACAATCAAGAAACCAGCTCCAAACAGCGTCATTGCAATGTAAGGTGGCAGGCTCAATCTCAGTGGGCGTCCCCGCAGAGGCTCTGCCTCCCTCACATTGTATGAGGCTTGGGCTTCTAAACTGACCAAAATGCACACTCATTCTGATGCAGGTGGCCAGCCTACACCGGAAGAAGTGGCCAGCAATATCTATAAAGGTCTGCAAGGGTCGATAGAAACATGAACATACTTATATTTGTCAACTTTTAGTGCATGAATATCACAGAGAGACTGTGGAGGCATTTCTCACTGAAAAGGGTTATGTGAGCAATCCAGCCCTTGGTTTAGCCCCACCCATCTAGTGAGCAGAGGGCCAGAGGCTGCTGGAGGGGTTACTACAGGACACCTTTACAGAAGCCCGCCAGAAGTTGCCAGAAGGGGACGCCCACTTGCTGTCACTTCAGGAGCTGCCACCAATCACAAGCCTTTGCTATGATTTAACTCGGAGGCAGAACCAATCAACTGTTGTGGACTGTTCGGGTATTCTGTAACTTTTCTATAAAAGAGGTGCTTGCACCCAATAAAACTGTTCAGCGTTTTGATCACATTGATCAGCGTGCGTTGTTCCATGTCCCCCGCAAGAGACTGTAAGCACACAATACATCTGCATCCCCCACCCATCTTACTTTTCCCTTTACAGCTGCCCATTTATCATGAGGATCTGGGGGATATAAATCAGGCTTCTTTTCCGGATCAACAGGTACTGGGTCAAAAGGACTATCCAGGTCAGCATCAGAATTATCAGCAGTCAGAAACTCAGGAGCAGCAACAGTAGTTTGATGAACGTGCACAGGCCTCTCACAAATGTTGTCCGGTGTTTCAGGGCCATCAAGTGCAATTAAAACTTTTCCCCCCACAGGTTTCAGGTGATCTGAGAGTAGGCTCTTTTGCGTACTTGTCTCAGAAGGAGATGCAAGCATCTCGCTAACAGATCTTACTGCCCTTTCATCCCTTTTATGGGCCGTAAATTGCCCAGGCCAAAAAAGGTTTCAGTCCTATTCCTCTTTGGAGCAGGAGGAGGGACAGCCGCCGGTGTGACTATAGCTGGAACAGCCGCTGCAGCAACCTTCGACTCAGCTTTCATGTTAATTAGGGTGTTAGTGCGAGGTTCAGTATTGTCAGGATCAGTAACAACATCAGATTTTGATCTCTCCTTACTGGGCATAGATTGGAAACCCATCTTAACTGTCTTTGCAACCTTTGGGTGAGTTCTCCCCCGGTATAATGATCGAAGGGATTCCGATCGGGGTTCTTTGAACCCTTCGTCGGGGGCTTTGCGGGTAATTGGGAGGCAGGTAGGGCTGGAGGCTCAGGCGGAGGCACGGATGGCATTACCGGAGACAAGGCTTTAGCCGCCGAAGCAGCTGCAGCTCTCTAAAGTCTCTCGGATAAGCTTCCATATTTTTGGGCCTCACGTGCTGCCTTCCCCCCATCAGTTATAGTGTCCCAAAGCTGGATGTCTATCGCCTCCCATGTAGATATTTCAAATGCTGTTCCAACCCCGCTAAATAGCCCCTTTTCTTTACTCCACTGGGGTAGCCCTTTAAGTACATCTTCTTCATATTTAATCCCTCTCCTTGAGAGGATGTGTTGGAGGATATGCAGGACAGCTACCTCTTCCTTTGTTAGTGTAGCCACCATTCCTCCCCCACTGCCACTTGCCTGTTTCAAGTGGATCTTTTCTGAAGACGTCTCTTCGGGGGACGCGTCCCTTTTTCTACATCAGCGGCCTCTCGCTCGCTGGCTATATTTCGGCCGGCCTTCCACCTGTCAGGACTGCGCTGATCTTCACCACCGAAGCAGCTCTCAGGAGGCAGATCTGAGGGTCCCTGTTCGGACGCCATTTGCGGGAGATCAGGAACAACGTGACACCGACCAACGTGATCGAACGCTGAACAATTTATTGTGTGCAAGCACCTCTTTTATAGAAAAGTTACAGAACACCAGAACATTCCGCAACAGATGATTGGCTCTGCCTCCCAGTCAGATCCTAGCAACGGCTTGTGATTGGTGGCAGCGCCTGGAGCTTCTCTTCATGTCAGCAAGTGGGTGTCCCCTTCTGCAACTTCTGGCGGGCTTCTGGAAAGGTGTCCTATAGTAACCCCTCCAGCAGCCTCTGACAGCCTCAGCTCACTAGACGGGTGGGGCTAAGCCAAGGGCTGGATTGCTCACGCGACCGTTCTCAGCAAGAAACGCTGCCACAAGTAATGTTTACTCTGACCAAGGACTTTCTTGGTCTCATGCTTTGCCAGGGAGGAGGGGAAGCTGCGAAGAAGCAGAGACAGGACACCTGACCCAAACCAAAGGGGTATTCCATACCACAGCACATCATACCCACTATATAAACTGGGGGCAGTTACCCGAAGAGGCTAGATCACTGCTTGGGTCAGGCTGGGTATCAGTTGGCGGGTGGTGAGCGGTTGTATTCTCTTCCCTTGTTATTTCCCCTAACATTATTGTTATTGGTGGTAGCAGTAGTGGTTTGTGTTATACCTTAATTACTGGACTGTGTTATACCTTAGTTACTGGGCTGTTCTTATCTCAAACTGTGGGAGTTACATTCTTTTGATTCTCCTCCCCATTCCTCCAGGAGTGGGGTGGACAAAGGGCGCAGTGAGCGAGCAGCTGCATGGTTCTGGAATGCCAGCTGGGCTTAAACCATGACACTGCCACAAATTAATAAACCAAGCAATGTTGAATGAAGTCTTTCAAACTGCAAACACTCAGATCTAGCCAATATCTTACACCAAAGTCATTCAAGCCAATATCTAACACCAAAGTCATAATTATGTCAGATACCTCCTTGCATATGCATTTATAACAGTAATTTCTCAGGTAATGTACTGTGACTATATACATAAATATTTTTGTCCTTGTAAAAACCACACTATTCAGGAATGAAAAATACTATTTAGTTGTGTTAGAATATGCTTTCAGTGAATTGTCAATGTTTGTGCATTGTGTTTTAGCAAACTGGAATAGCAAGGTTAGTCATTTAGAATTTTACTCTAAATCCTCAAGAGGCCTCTTGTAGATCTAAGTCCTTTTTGCACCTTAGGATTGAACTTGGGTGAAATATCCTTTCTCTCAGTAGATAATGAAAATATGCATACGCTTGAATGCAGTTGGATCTCTCTTCTCCCATGTCCCCCCTCTCCTGGTCAAATCTAGATCAACTGGGGAGAAATTGGGATATCCTAGTTGACTTCAGGAAGGCTGCAATGCAGGCACTACTAATCACAAATCACCAGTCACTTGGTTCCAAGGAAAGTCTGAGCTTCTTTTGATTCTGAAAATTTTCTCATTTAGAGCTTAGCGTGTTCCTGAGCAAATATGTTAAACTATCTCACAGTGACATTTCTTCGCATCTTCATGGAAAGACCAACCTGTTTATTAGTACTGAAATCCATGCTGCTGTAACTCAGCTTGTGTCAGGTCTGCCTGAGAAAACTAGGGTGAGGCTGCTCAGAGGTGCAAAGCTTTGCAAGCAGGTTAGATTCAGTCAGCGTTTGATAACCTGAAAGCAATGATGATATAGAATTTTTTCAAAGTGAACGTGCATATGTTAATATCATTCTAGATATCCTTAGGGTTATGTAGCTAATTGCATAGCTTTCTTAGAAAACTACTTACTCTTCTAATCAATATCCAATTAGCAATTTCCATAGCAACTGTAAAACATAGGATGTCTTGGTATGTAAGGTATGCTAACTTCTAAGATAAAAACACCAGTGGGAAATACAAAGATGTCAGAGTAAAATTTGTGATTTTTCCCTCAGTGTTTTAAGAGGCAGAAATTAATACAACTGTTTAGTGCTCAATTTGGGGAAATAAAATTACTACTTCATCATTTCATATTTCTGTTCTTTCCCTAGAATGATGATCTAGGACATCCTTTATTTATTTGGGAGTTTTATATGCTGTTTCATAACAGCAACTGAAGACACAGCTCAAGAAAGCAAAAGGTTGACCTGTTAAGATTAAGACCCCCACTGCAGTCCTGTGTCCAGCTCTGGGGCAACAACGCAAGAGATTGTGGACCTGTTGGAGCAAGTCCAGAGGAGGCCATGGAGATGATGTGAGGGTTGGAGCAGCTGTGCTCTGGAGACAGGCTGAGAGCTGGGCTTGTTCGGCCTGGAGAAAAGAAGGCTCTAGGAGACCTTAGAGCAGCTGCCAGTGCCTAAAGGGGCTGCAAGGAAACTGGAGAGGGGCTTTGGACAATGGCCTGTAGGGACAGGACAAGAGGAATAGCTTTAACCTGACAGAGTGGAGATTGAGATGAGCTCTTAGGCAGAAGCTCTTCCCTTTGAGAGTGGTGAGGCCCTGGTACATGATGCCCAGGGAAGTTGTGGTGGCCTCATCCCTGTCAGCGTTCAAGGACAGGCTGGACAGGGCTTGGAGCAACCTGGTGTAGTGGAAGGTGTCCCTGCGTGTGGCAGGGTTTGGAACTGGATGAGCTTTTAGGTCCTGCCCAACATAAACCACTCGATGATGATAATTACCTGAGGATTTCCAGGTGATCAGTTCCTCCTCAGGCCCTGGGAAGATGAGTCTTTACAATCCATGTTCAAGCAGATAAAGTCATTTGCCTTTTCCAAACACATATCATGCTTTAACCAGCCTCTTGATGTGACTTTAAAACCGTATTTCTTTAATATTATAAATGTGCAAAATTTTGTTAACTGTTGCTTTCTTTAATTAGAAGAAAAATATTAAAACTTTGTGATGGTCTTTTAGAGTAAAGCCAGACACATCCTACTGAGGGAATTTGCAGAAGCAGTATGCTTCCATCTGCCTCTGTAATACAGCTTTGCTCAGTGGCCCTATTTCAGCATTTCATTGCTTCAATCTGGTTCCCTTTTTGAAGTCCTAGATTTGCACAGACCTTTTAAATGTTTAATCTACTTAAGCAGTTTCTTAAGAAAGTTTCTATTGCCTCATGTCTCTTTTGTTGTGTGTATATGCCTGTAGAAAATGTCCGTGGACAATGATCCCTTCATAGTCTTTCTCCATATTTTTCGGGTGTCTGCCCTGCAAGGAACCCCAAAAATACTCAGTTACACGTCATAGCACAAGAAATATCTGTCTAAGAGATTTTTAAACATTTTTTTTCTCATGCTCAGATTTTCCGTTCTCGATAACTATTCCCCTTCAGGGATTCTTCACTTTCAGTCATTATAAATCATGAAATAAGTATCCTTTATTGTCATGTTAACTAAACAGTTATGGATATATCACCAAGCTGCATCATATGATTTATGGAAATGGGTTGTAGCCATATTGGGTACCTTTAAAACATTACCTTTTGTGTGTATTTTTATTTATCTATTTCTAAAATATGTTGAAACTTATTAATCAACAACTAAGAAAATTTTAAGGAAAATATACAGTTACAAAGAACATGTCGTAGCTTATGAAAATAATATTGGCCTAAAATTTCACTTATACAGGTTTTCTTGGTGTGGTTTTACATACAGTAATGCAGGATGTGTTTTGCCTTCACATTTCCATCGGAAGCTTAACCCTTTCAACAAGATATACCTCTTTTACCTAAAAGATCTGTATGTTCTAGGGGGTGATGTTTAACCTCCTTGGTAATCTGAAACTCTCCTCATTCAAAATTAAAAGTGCCCAGAAAAAGTTATTTAGAGCTCTTTATATGCTTTTTCAAGAGACAATAGAAAGTTGTCTTCCTTTTTATTGGAACATGCACCCTTTTTATATGTATAGCTGAGAAAAAAAATCGAAGGAGTATCTACTGTTTCTCCTCCTACAAGTATAATACACTAATCTTGGTTTTATAGAAAATAATTAATACTAGTGTAGATTAAAACCAAGCTGAACACAGAAGGGAATTTCTAATTGGATTTTCATTAAGGAAGGGGAAAAAAAAATAATGTTTAACGACAAGACTGAAAAAAAAATGGAAACTTCAGCTGATCTTTGTATCCATTATTGTTCAAAGATCGAAAATGCTAGGGAGGTGGGAAGGGTTATGGATGGTGACATGGACGAGCTGCACAGAGCTGCTTATGCTGAACTTTGTCTTAACTGAGTTGGAATTGCTTTTCAAATATTGTTCCTCAGCAGTTCTTGTGTCTATGTGAGTGAACTTGTCAAGGATAAATATCAATATCTAAGAGATGTTAAAATGATTCTGTAGTGCTATGGATTGGATACAGATGATGTAAATACAATTCCTACTTTTTAGCTCCTTTGTGAATGCTATTATTATCCACTTTCACCTCTACAAGCCTGATACTCTGCAAGTTTGAGAAGAATCATGCTTTTACCTAACTGCTACCTAAACTACCTGCTTGGAAGATAATGTTAAGACTGAATGTAGAACTTGAATTCCATGTCCAAATTTAATTTTCTCCCTTTGTCTCATACATAACTCAGTGTCTCAAAACTGTTTTTTAATGGAAATAAAAAAACAAAAAAGTTGTGCTATGTCATTCTTAAAGCAAAACTAATTGATATGTTGCATAATCTGGAAATTTTGGAAATCTTGGAAAATTTTTTTTCTTCTTTCTTCTCCAGATTATCTGTCAGTGGTTTCATGGTAAGAGTTTGGTATATTCTTATACGAAACTGTCAAATGACAACGACATATTCAACATCAGGAAAAGCTGCGCTAATTCTATCACAGAAGATTAAAATACATATCTTCTTCATTAAACCAATCTGGCTTTTTTATTGACCACATATCTACAGCATTTGAACCCTGCAGCCATTCACAGGGTAATATGTCTTCCACTATTTTATTTGCCCCTTTCTTCAGGAAAGAATGTTGCGTGTCTATTACATTAATTACATTATGTTATGTTAATCATAATATTGTGCATTAGCTACAGTATATTGTATCATATTATATAGGATCATATATAATTTTATTTACATAAGGTTTTCTTTGATATCACAGACACTTTCTGCTTAGTGATTATATTAATGAGAATAAGGGTAAAAAGTATATGTGTTATCTTTAAGGGAAGATTGTTGAGGTTTTTGTTTTCTGTGACCAGGCACATTCCACAGTCTGAATTGAGTGCAAGGGATGCATTTTCTCCTGGGTCTCTCTGGTGATAAATATCCACATTTCATCAGAAAAAAAACAGTCCTCAATCTGAAACTTTACTGAATCTGGTCCCAAAACACTAAACACTTTGAAGGAGAGTATCTGCCACAAGGTAGGTTTCCTCTGCTCATGGAACCTCCGCTGTTGAATTCTTGGTTTTCTGAAATAAATAGCATTTCATAATGGCACATAATATGGAGGCAGAGTGAGAGGAAACATAGTGGCAATGACGCAAATTGCCATTGTTGCCCTCAGGGTGACCAGTTGAGGACGAATTTGCATCATTCTGGTATGCATATCTGAACAACTGTCACCTCTATGAGGCAGGCAATATCTTACCGCTGAAAATGTCAAGCGTTACAGAGAGGTCTGGAAATATGAGAATGGATGTCTGCTCTCTATCCATCAACAACAGGTGACCATCCATCAGTGTCATTGATTCTGTTTTCACCCTGTGTTCTGTCCTTATTATGGATGCCTAACTGCTCTTGATTGGGTTTAAATGAAAAAAACTGAGACTTAACAACGTACAACCTTATTCGGACATAGCTAGATTAACTGTCCAACACATGACCAATACATTTATTTACAAGGTTGATTTTGTGCATTTGTGCGTGCTATTTATGCATTTATCCTCTTCTATGTTTATTGCAATATAAGGCAAAAGACAAGCTTTCAGACACTTTGAATACCCACACAGCTTTTTCACCACTGTCTGTGCATATATAATTTTGCAAACATTTACTAGGACTAAGTACTTCTGAATATAGATATTTCATGCATTATTTTCTCTAAGTTTGCCAGGTTATTAATGTACTTATTGTGAATGGCTGATTGATTAATACCTCTTAGCACTGAAACATGTGAAGAAGGGAGAAAGAAGGTCAGTAAAATGCTAACCAATAAAAATAATTTTCAAAACTCACCTGCCTTGGGAACATTTACCTTACTGCAATTTGTGGATCTGAATTCCTAAGGGTTTGTCTGCCCAGAGTATCTTGATGCTGTATCAAGTTTGATGCTCAATACTGAGGTTTCACTGACAAGCTTAGTTTTCTATGTGGCACAGTTTAAGGCAGGCAAAAATTGTGTCTTTGGAATAATGTATGACATATGGCATCGTATTCAGGTAGAGCAGAGAGCATGGAGTCATGCTAAGGCAGCAGTAGTTCTAAGATGGACCAGTTTATCTGCACTATCTGCACTAACACAGACTCTTCTAAAAGTTCCTTTCCTTAATATGTTGTTTGCTTGAAAAGTCTGTTACTTTAAAAAAACAATGCAATTATTTTCTTCTTAAGGAGTTTCAAAGAATAACATTTATCTCAGTTGGTGAAAACCAGAATAAATTAGTTCATACTGGGCTGCTAAAACTGAACTACTGACCCAAGTTAATTCATTTAAAGCTAACTTTGTCACCTCATATCTGCAAATTGGATATATTGTCAGGAGACCTGTGAAGTTATTGAAATATGACCCCTGATAGAAAAAGGCACTGGGTCACCTGATCATTGAGTTATCAAAGCAGGGAGAAGTCAGCTGCTGAGAAATGTATATCCCAAAGGCAGAGTACTTCTAAAAGCTTGGAGCTGTAGAGGAGTAGTGAAGTGTTAAAAGAGGACTAGTAACATAAAGACCAATGTGTGTGTTTAAAAAGTACTAAATAGAAAACAGTTGAGTTTTGTACTAACAGACAACAAAATTGCAATACTAAGACAAAAAATATTGATTATTCTTGGAACAAGATATGTTGTAAGACTTTTAAAATATAGAGACACCACATGAAAATTTATTTAATATAGCCTAATACATTTAGCTACTTGTGTATTATGAATAATTTTGGATTACATTGTGCTCAAAGTACATTGATGTGACATGGGAGGAAGTTTCACATTGCTGCATTTTTCTGTTATGTTATTCTTCTAAAAGCCCTTCAATTGCAATCAAGTACAAAATTCTTCACATGATTTTTAGGTGAGAAACTTGAATCATGTGACTAGAATATCCTGGTTATAAAAATACAGATAGTGATATTGGAATGTTTTTTAAAAAGTTTAGGTTTATATGTATTTACACACACAGATATCTACAAACTTTTTAAAAACATTTTAAATGGGATCACGGTAAATATTTATGACTTTTAAAGCAAACCTCATGCCAGCTTTTGTGTTACTAAACTGTTGAATGGAAGGTTAAGACTCTGGTATACATTTTAGCTTTGGGGGTTAAAGCTTTCGTCCCTTGTATGAAGTGGAAATTCGTAATTCTGAAAACACAGAAAAATGCTCACTTCTGCAGAGAGGAAATTTAGCTTTAAAAAGCAATAATTTTGCTGAAATTTTACGTATAGATCGGACCTGATTTGTATAATGAATACATTTTTTTAGTGGTTTGAGTCTATCCTTTCCAAAAAGCAAGAAATTTAAATATAACTTTTGGAACTAAATTTGACTCCTATAAACACACGTTTTCTATCACTGGTTTTCCAGCTTGGGGTTCAGAACAGATCCTATGATCATCCATTCAAAATACTTCACTCTCAAACAATTTGTTGACTTATAGATAAGGTTATCTTCAACATTAGAACTCATCAGGGTAATTTTTCTAGTTATATGCTTCTTTCCATAACATGAGACTTAACTTTTTCTCAATGAAGTGATAAAGGGTCCTCCTGAGAAGATAAATAATTATAAACGAAATATCTTTGGTCTTTCTAGAGAATAATACTATTAATGATCAATCTCCATCCCAGAGCACTGTTTCAAGTGACATAAACTGAGTTTACATTTTTATATATTCATCAAAGACTTTTTCTATGCTATGTTCTTTATAAACCAGAAGGAAGTATTTTTTTAAATAATGCTGCTATTATTCAGAATGCCTAGAATCATTTAAAACAAACCACAAATTCATTTCTTATAAGGCTCATTTTGTGGTGGCTGTGGTCAGCCTCATGAAATGGGTTTTTGAACTCATTTGGCAGGCAAATACTACCAGTCAAACCTACATTTTTCCTCCTTCTTGTTATTCAGGTTTTTGTAGAAAATCATGTCCTGTATTTATGATCTTAATACACTGTTCAAATTATGACAATTAATTCCCCTAGAGGTAGAAGTTACCATCAGCAATTTCATTGATGTTTCAGTTTTATCTGAACTTTAACATACATTCCAGCCCTTGTTCAGAAAAACTTTACCTTACAACACCCTAAGTTACTTTTAGAGATTCTTAAAAAAAAAAAAAAAAAAAAATTATCTCTGTATTTCTAATTTTTACTTTTATGATAGACAAAGTTACTAATAGTAATGTATCAAACTGGGTATTTTTTTTAGTAACACAGAAAAAGAAGAAAAAGTATTAAGTAGTAATATACAAGTTGCTACTTACAACTTCAAAATTAAATTCTAAGTTTCCAAGTGTGAAGTAGTCCTTTGAGACCTGTCTATAAAATTCTGATATCTGACTTATTTTGGGACAGGAATTCTATAGGAAAAGTCAGATTCAGGTTCAGAGGGTCTTTTGCCCAATGGTGCTTTCAAATCATACTGAATGACAACTCAAAGATGAATATGAAGCTGCATTGAAACAATCAAAGCAAATTTTTTACAGTTTAAACCTACTTTTCTTCCAGATATTTTGTGCCGTAGAGCATAGTAGAATAAACTTTTAAGAAGGTTAAAAATTATACACATATATATAAATAATAAAACAATGTGCTCCATCCCACTTTTCCAAATGTATTAACATTTTATAGTTAATAGTGCACAGATTCCATAGCTATCTCTTATTTGTACTTTTCATAGTATTTCTGTCTTACACTGTTTTGGCAGGTGGGCTCTGGACAGTAAGATTCTTGAGGGACTATACATGTAAAAGCAGGTAAAAAGCACTTGTAACACCATTAACTTAATTCGTTCATGGTTAAACTGAGGATCCTTTGGCACACAGAATAGCTTGTATGTATTTAACAGCTAAGTACAATATATTACGATTCAAATACATCAAAAGCTTTATTTCTAGGAGCAGATATAAAAAATGCAGGAACAGGGAACTAAAAACAACAAGGGGTGATGTACCACTAAATAACTTAAGGGGATTCATGTTCTTAATGTATCGAAGTTCAACCTTAATAGACTAATTTGTCCTGGTATTTTCCACGTTCTACTATAGTTGTAGTAGTAATTCTTTATTCAAAGCTAGTTTTGATGAGGAGTCCTAAAGAGGAGCTGTTCAGCAAGACCATCTATGCAGCAATCTGCCTGCTAAATGGAGCACACTGAACTGGCAGTCTCCAGACATTTGTCGTTTCTTGTTGGGATGGTCACTTAATGATCAAACTGGAGTTTAATCCACCAGAGCTGCAGAGACAACTGTTAAGTGACTGCAAGTCAGTCCCCCATTTCAGATTTGCAGAGCTTCCAGGTGGAGTTCATTACAGCAAATCAGCCAGCACTACCCCCTTGACAGCACATTAAGAAAACAGTCTAAATTAAGGTTTCTTGTATTGTTAGGTGTGTTTCCTGCTCAAAATGTGAGGCCCCCTGCTTTCGCCCACATTCAAACTACAGAATGTTTGCAATGCAGGCAGGTCTCTGCCACGGTTTGTTGCTCTGTTTGTACAGCATGTGAAGTATTCATGGATTTGCAGGCTGAAGTACTGCATGATTCAAATGAGGATTTAACAGTTGTGCGCTCCTGCCTTGAGAATTGGTAACTGAGAGTTTACAGCTACGTCTTGTTTCTTTATAAACAAGCAGCCATGTGGGCACCTGGGTCATGGTGGCTTCTCATTGTTCACTCTTCTCCTTGTCCATCATGTTTGATTCAAGCCCTGGGTAACCACATTCCTTTGCAGTAATACTCGTTTCCTGATAAAGAGCAATGCTGAGGCTCCCGCACTGTTCCTTTTAAGCAGACCACAGCTTGTACAATAAAATACACCTAGGGAGAGTATTGTCCTGGCTGGGATGTCCTTCTGTGACCTTCAATGGTCCCTTCCAACCTAATCCATCCTATCAGTTTATGATAAAACACATTTCTGCTTATAGATCATATACAAAGTCAAAGACTTCCATATTAAGTTCACAGGAGGGTTCTCAATTTGCTGTTTTAAGCGCTTGTCCATATTTAAAAAGTATGTTCAAATAACGTAATGCTGATGTTCTGAAAATAAGTCTTAGCCATAGTAAGAACAGGAAATCTCAGTACACTCTCCTGCCTGTAGGATATGTGGAACAAGACAACACATTAAATTTGCAGTGTACAGGTTCATTAAAATGCATTTTATAATGTAATTCACACTTTAAAAAGTATGCATATTTCACAAGGGATAGGTCTTCTGCAAATTCAGTCTCCTTTTGGCTTAATAGCTTTGTGGAAGGACTAGCAGAAGTGCAGTGCATTATGTTTTAGGCCTGGATTTTTTAAATGTCTTTTTCTTAACTTTTTGTATACTTGACATATTTTCAAGAAAATGGTAACCTCTATATGTCTAAGTACCATTTTAATGAACCACACCAATGAAGTGTAATGTATTGACTCTGCTGAAGTTTTTCCTCTTTTTTTGTATTCTCTTCCAGTTGATATAAGAAATTTTCTATCCGCACAATCTTTACAGAACCTTTGCACAACTTCAACATCAATAATTTGCCTTTCGTTATTTCAACATAGATGCGTTTCTTTTGCCCCAGATCTGTTAATTATACAGCTTTCTCCAGCAGCTGCTTCAGGGTCCCCTATTGGTCTGTTTGATTTGGGGTTTTTTCTCCCAAAACTACTTTCTAATCTAGAAAAAATTCTGTTTGATCACCTAGTGTTTCTGTCGTGAACTTGTGCTAGCCCTAAAAATATCACCAGGTGTAAAAAGGGAAAAAATGCACTCAATTCAGTTATGACCAGATTTCCATGTGATGGCAGTGTACGTGGACATATTTTCCTTCACAGTAGTAGCTAAAGCATTGTAATTAACACAAGCTTTGCTACCCCTGTGAAGGCTAAACATATATTTTTGAGAAACTTCATTATTTTTTTAGGATACGTAACACTTCAGGTCTCACAATTCTTTTTTTTCTAAAGTTATTTTACCAATTATTCATTCTCCTCACTGTATACTCTAGTATTTTTGCTTGTTTCTTGTTTCTACATCACTGTATTCGAGCAATTTGCTTTTATTAATAAGGTTTGAGTAATTTCTGTGGCATTTCCCCAAGTCTGTTTTCAGATTTATTTCTGCTTGGCCACTTATCTCTCCATTTTACCAAAACTTATCATAGCTCTACAAACACTATCAGTAAAGATAGTACCCTTTTATGCAGTGGCAATATTATTGTAAATTTACATGGCAATTTATTTTGTTTTAAAAGAACACAAGTGAATTCTCAGCATTGTTTTGATAGAAACATCCACGGCTTCTAAACTTAGTTAACCACTTTGCTTCTCGTTGCATCTTGGGAAAGGAATTCATTAAATTTATTTTTGCTTGACAAATTCTACGGGTGCTGGTATGTATTATTTTAATTACCTGCTCTGCTACTAGATATTCAGATTTCTCAGTACTTGACTCTAGAATGGATGAATTGTTTTGTTTCTTTAAGATAACACCACCAAGGAAATATCACCAGAATGCATATATGCCATTATTATGCACAATGAGCCTTTTCTCAATCTCAGCTGACTACTTAGTATGCTAAGGTTAGAAAAAGAAACATCCTGATGCCTCGCAAAGTCTTAATGCATCGTTGTTGGATTTCATGGGAATAAATGTCAACACTGTACAAAAATAGGAAAAATTAGAACTCTTTTAAAGCTACTTTGTTTCTCCAGTTGCTAAAGGAAATCTACTGGCAGTGTCCTTACAGGCTGTTCTCCTGATAACAATAGAGAACAAGTTTAATCTAAAATAGCAGTGACATCTTTTTATTATACACTTGCATTCCCTAAATGTTGAGGGCTCTAAGAGCATGTCTAAGAATTACACCAATTAGATGTTTACACAGTAAATGAGGACAGCCATAGTTATATAATTTGAAGTAGATAGAACATATGCTTTAGGGTGTATTGGGAGGGTTTGGAAGAAAGTTCCTCTGTGACAGATTACTCTGGTTACCCACCATGAGCTTTCCTGTCGGAAGATACTCTGCCCACTACAAGCACTAGAAAACTGCAATAGATGTTCTCCTGATTGATCTGGGGCAATGCCTAGGTTTATGCAACATTCCTTTTTTCCCCTAGCTGTTTGAGATTTTCCCGAAAGTGCAGGTGGCCTAACCATTCATTTTAGAAGAACACTGACTGCCGCTTCTTAAAGCTTGTTCACTCAATGGGGCTAAATACATATCTACAAGAGATGAGTGATATTTAGGCAGAAAAATCTCTGAAGGACCAAAAGACCAAAATAAACACATTTTTGAGTCCCTGACATCTGGTACTTGAGATGAAATAGAATTATTAAAAAATTGTTAAAAGCTGCTTGTCTCAAAAGTTTGATTCAAATAATTACGTATTAGAATCTACCAGCATCATTAACATAGTAATACAGCCCAGAACTTTCATTGGAACATTTCATTTGGCAAACAAAACTATTCTTAAGATAAAGTTTCTTTCGACTGCACTTTAAATATGATTACTTGTTTGGGAATAGCTTGTATGTGTAACATAAGGGAGGTTTGTATGAGCTGCACCAGGGACCATAGAGAATACATTAAACAGCTGATGCTTAAATTAAAAATATAGTGTATAATTAAATATCTGGTATTATATACATGGTTTTCAGAAGACCTGGATATACTATCTTAACATATAATAAATATAAAAGAGAGTTTAAAGGAATTATTTATCATACTATTAACTCTTCAATCATAGTAATCATTCTTAAACAAACAAAAAGCTATTTCACCACAGTGAATGAACCCTTATCTTGTCAGTTTGTGTATGAGCCGATACCGGTTGGCATTAGGCATGTAGTGGATACCCGTAGACTCTCGTCATGATTCAAAAGGTTATATAGATTCTGCTTGATGAAGACAACTGTTTTCCTCTAAACACCAGTTGTCTTTATTTCTGTGTCAAGTATTTAAATTATATTAGCCAGTCAGTAGGTACCAATCAGTGAATGTTATGAATGCCAGTTATTGAATACTATCAGTCTTTTTTGATCACCCTTTTGAGATATACAGAAAATAAGTAATTAAATGATTGCCTGACTGAAAAAGAACCTGATTTGAGTGGATAAACAATTCAGAGTGTGTTATAAATAAATCCCTTATATTATTTAGTTGTTTGGGAACCAGAAGGTTCATATTTGTAGTAGTCAATGAGCACTTGATATCAATTCTTTGAAACAAGCACAAAACTTTTTAGAAGTTACCATACTTGCAAATCAGAAATTAGTTATTAGTTAGTTTATATCTGGTCACATTTTTTTTAATTTCTACTTTCCAAGTAAATCATAACTTAAGAGAACTTTCCTCTTAGGGATTTCCTAGTGTAAAAAATAAAAAATAAAAAAGTATCTTCTTCCATTAAACTTCCTATTATTGGCATAATAACATGTATAACTGATTCAGAAAGATAAAAGGGCAGCACAGATTATCATAGGTTGTTAAGGACCAGAGAAGATGACCTTAGACTGTAAAGTAATCACTTTAGACTGGTGATATCAATTTGTATTATTAATGTCAAAATATGTTTGAAAGTTTTCTCCCTTTTTCTTTACAACTTTGTTTTTTCTTAAAATTTATGAAGCTAATAATTGTGTTAAGAAAGCTGAACCAGAGAAAGAGAAATAAAAAGAGAAAATATAGGACCAAGAGAGGACCAAGAGCTGCTTTTACTAAAGGCAGTTTCTCACAAATGACATTTTGAATTGCTCATCCAATTGAAATGTTTCAGGTTTTTTGCTCACTGAAATATCCAACAACTAACTTTTATTTGTCCAAGTATCTGAGAGAGAATTTTTTATTATTCTTATTCAGTGGTAGCCTCTTGTTTCATACTTGTTGAGAAATATCTCAACCAACTTCCACCATGGGAAGAGCATGCTGGTGCCAGGACCACAAATTATGTCTCATTGTAGAAACAGTATTACCTAATGCAGTCACTATTGCCTCTGTTCTGTATCTTGCACAAGACTTACTCTTTTCAAATAATTCCTCTTTCTTCCTACTTTGTGCTGGAATCTTCTGGTAATTCTTCCAGAATAATCTGAAAAGTTTAGTATCCTTGAATGTTAACATTCAAGTACTGGAGAACTTTTGTAGCGGAAAAGAAAGTTTCAAGTGTAAGAATACAATCAAATCTACTACATTTGAATAAGTACGTTTTCCATAAACTGCTCACTGTATTGAAATTTGAAACTTCTTTATTGACTAGAATGTGATTGAGTTTGAGTTCATCTGTGAGTCTGTTCTAGAAATGATGGAGTCTTAAGCAGCTAGTGAGAACTATATTATTGAGATGCATATTGTGAGTAATCTAACAATACCACAGTTGATTTTTAGAAATATTTTTGGTTTTGTAAATCTACCATTTGAAAAAAAAAAAAAATAGTACCGTCTTAAAGTTAGAAATATAAACAGAAGGTTTTTTTGAACACCTGGATTGTTTGGGGTTTTTTTCCTGGGAAAAGAAAAATGGCTCAAAATATGACAGTTTATGCTATCCATCTTAAATACCTTCCCTTTAATGAAGATTAAGTCAGAGACCAAGGATAAGAATTTTGTTTCTTTACAAAAAGGAGAAGAAACCCTATATAACCTCAGTTAAACGTCATAGCCAACCACAGATCTCAAAGCACTTAGAGGGGAAAAAAAAAAAAAGGCAAGTATTCTATGACCAAAGTAGCAAATAAGGAATCTATGAGTAAGCTTTTTAATAGCATGAAAAAAACCAGAAATGCAGCTCTGTGATAGAAAGTGTCCCAGCCCTCATAGCTCAGACTCTCAGCTGGGCAGACTTCTCATGGGCGCCCTGTGATAGCTCTAGTACAGCAAATTCTGGTAGACCTCAGCTGAATCCTGGGTACTTTGTTTTTATAAGGGTTTCTTTAGTGCTTTGGTCTTCATTGATGCCAGTAAAAGGCTCTGAGGTGTAAGTCTAGTGTGTTCACCTGTCGCAGACTTGACACACAGTATTTTCCACAGCAAGACTCTTGTGAGAGACTAGGATTTATGTTGTTGAGAAACATAAAACCACAAAGCACAGCCCAGAAAAGTATCTGCCACTGAGCAATGTGCATAAACTGTGGAGTAGATGTTGCAGACAGGTTTGATAACACTTGCTACGTTTTCCTCTGTTTTTTTCTGCTTGCAAATTTCCCAGATTGATGATTTTCTCTACTAGTGGTTTGCCTCAGAGTAATTCACTTTTTTTTTTTTTTTTTAAGGAGGAAGCTTAGATAAAATACATAGGTCTATCTGCGATAAAGTAACACTAAAAATTCATAGAGTCTGATAAATTAGAGAATTGCATTTGTGTCAGGTATGTGCCTTGTACTCTTCCCAGAAGAAAGCCAAATTGGTGTTTAAGTTGCACATCTTTTAGAAGCAGGTTTTTCATTACATTCAGAAAAGTCACGATTGGCAAATAAATTTGTAAAATTTATGTTTATATGTTACACACGCTCCTTTCTGACCTCTGGGGATTAAGCAGTACCTTCCTATAAAAATGCACTGGTTGCTTTAGGTCATTATGATTGCTGGCCTCCTAACCCAGGTGAAAGATATTTCTGTCTCAGAAACACACTCCAGGAAGTGAGAAGAATAAAAGAGATGTATTTTGAATTCAAGGGAAACAGAAAAAGATTCCCAAAGAGAGAACAATTAATGTAGATGATGTGATCTAGAAAACTAGCAGGGAGTAGGAAGAACAAAATTCATAACTATACATGAAACATAGCATAGACCTGTAAACTAAAGGTCAGGGAAAGAGCAGCTAAGTTTGAAGGAGAAAATCTGGATGGAAAAGTAACTAAATGGATCGGATACAGATAAAAGAGAATGCAGAAACTGGAAAGGAAAATTAGGAGTGAGATCAGAACAAGGCTGCTGGACAAACAAGGTGGAATGGGTGTTTAGATGTTGAAGACTGAGCCTTATGAAGAGAATAAGAGCACGGTTGAGATTAAAGCTAGAGACAGGAGGGTGGACTTAAAGCCAGGGCTGGAGACAACCAGGACTAACATCTCAAGCCTGGAGAGAAGGCATGGAATTCAGATATAAAAGCTTACAGAACAGCACTGCCCAACCAAGTGCTTCATTATTTTAAGTCTGTAGTAATTAGCTAAAGGACTCAGAGCAGTCCTTAACCTGAGCTATTAGCAAACATTCACGAACCAAGATAGAAAGGAGTGTCCCTTGTCCCTTTTTGAGAATTTATCCTCAGGCAGATCTCAGAAGACAACTTTCCCAATTAAAAGATTGACTCAAATGATCAACTAAATGTGTAGCTGAAGTTTACAATGATCTGAAAAATTGCAAATATATTTCCACATGGAAATATTTCAGCAAAGTTCTTTAAAAACCAAAAACAGAAAACAGACAAAATTGGCAATAAAAAAACCACATCTTTCCTTTTGCAAAGTGACTTTAAAGGTTACTAAAACCAGTTACTCATATTATCTCTCACAATCTTTCTATAAAATTTGGCTTGTGTCTACCTTGAACAAAGTAGCTATATACAGTGACATTCTATTCAGATGTTAGAAATAATTAAGATTATAATTGAATCCTTAATTCAACTCAGTGTGAATACATTATAGCCTTTAATTACTTCACCATGCACTTTTTTTCTCCCCTCTGTCTCACTTGGTGTAGAGGATGGTCATTGCTTAAGGCTAAACTGTTGCTTTTCTCGTTTAGGAAAATGTTGATCATAGTACTCTGAATTACATTTTTACTGAAGCTACAGAATATAGATTGAAAGGTTTGTGACTACTGGTCAAAGGAAACGTAGAAAACAACATTACATCTACAAAAGTGTGTGTATGTAATGGTAGACTACATCTACCGCACCAGCTAGCAGTATGTGAAGATATCTAAGTTAAGTTTTATTGAAACTGGTATATTGACATGCAAGCTACAGAGACACTAGCTTGAGTCTCAACAGTATTGTGGGCCTATGCTTGGGCTAATTAGGTTTGCTACATAGCAGTAAAACCAAAACCAATCAGTTGAAAAGGCAAGCTTTGCTGACAGTATCGGTACTTAGTTCACTCAGTGCCACTTCAAATGTCACTATATAACTATTTTGCACGAGGTAAACTGAAGCCGAAATGTTTAGGCAAACTTTTGATGGGTTATTTGTAATTTCATGTCTCTTATTTTCTGACTGAATAATTTTCAAGCTTAATGATTTAGAGAAACACTGAAACTTTGTGTTAGCAAATGCTGCAATTTGAATCTGTCCAGTTTCATCTAATGCAAAGTATACTGATGCTTGACATTTTAGAGGAAGTAGAACAAAACCTGATAAATGTGATAACCATACCACTAAATTTCTCTTGACTTCTGCAGAAAATATAGTAGCAGTTGTTCATTAAAATCTTAGTTATAGCAGGAAGTAAATAATCCTTCAGTTAACAGAGTGTAGTTTGGATTTAGTGTAGTAAACAGGGCAAAAAAATAGCAAACTAGTACTTATTTAGTGAGTGCTGCTCATCCTAGGCCTAAAAAGGCAGGAAAAAAATAGTATGTGATTATGTAATTAAGAAAAATTGTCATATTGCACACACAAGGGGCTGAACAAAGAATATGTGATCAGATTTTGTCTTTCTTAGCACCAGAGTATTTGGGTTGTATCCTTAAGGTATTAAGAGTTTCTTGTGATTAATAAGAATGCAAGTTAAAAGAGACAGGAAACACACTTACAAAGCATCAAAACTTACAAAATTAATATTATTAAAAAGTTATCCAATGCTTTCATTAATACCTTAGAATAAACTGTATGTAACTATGATGCTTGTGAGCTGTAATGTTTTTTATGCTGACGGCTAAATGTGGTACCTCTAATCTAGAGAAAATAGCTTCTTGCTGGTTTATTTTTTTGTTTTCTTCAATAAGTCCATAGACAAATATAGGCACAAGAACATTTTCTTGCAGCTCTGTGCCTCACAGCTCACTTTAAGACAGCAGATTTGGAACACAATAATAACTGAAGAAGCACTGGGATGCATTTTCCAGAAATAGTTCATGGACCACATCCTTTAATGAACTGTGCTGACTTTGTTGCAAACAACTTTTTTATTACTTATGGCATTTATTGCACTAAAATTTTCACAGTTCTATTCAATTTTGCTAATTTTGCAGTTTTAAGACCATCAGTATTTTAGTTGCAGCCTTCTAAGAATGGCTGGCAAACTGTGTACTTACCAAATATTTTACAGTATAGTCTATTAAATGATTACTTGAGAACACCCAGATTTATGTTGTCAGTTTGATATATTAGAGTGATGGTCTGGTTTAAGTTATGAGATATGAAGTCAAAATCACTTATTTTCTTTTTATTTTTTTTTTTAATACAAATCTGTAGGATCACAGAATGTATTTAAGAAGGTATTTTCACAAATTCTGCTAGCCATGGAGACTGGTGAAATTTTCTATATCCATTTTTTTATTCTGTCAAGAAAACAAGTATATTTTTAATCATCTATTTTTTTCTGGATTTATAAAAAATCAACTAGTGACCAGTTAAATGAGAATGCTTTCTCCTGATCTGAAAACCAGTTTTCAGAGGGTCAGCGCGTCCCTAATTATAATGATGCAGTTAACACTACTCTAATTGAAAGGTTGTGTCAGCATTTCCATTATAAAGCCATGTTTTTCATGGGTTGTAGCTCAGCTGTAAAGATTCAATCTGGGCTGAAACATGTCAAAAGACCTCATCCTGCTCCATACAGAATGCCTTCAAACTCCCAATTAAACCAGTGAGCTCTCCAGGCACTGACTATTTCAAACAAATAAGGGCAGACTTTACATGAGACATTTTACAATGCCATCATATACAAAGGGCTGCCATTCAAGTAAATCGTTTTGTATGTGCTCTCAAAATTTGCATCTTTTTTCAGAATGCAAGCTCACCTGAAAAATATCCCACCAAATCACATCATTTTAGTGCTGTGTCCTGACATCTGCTCCAGGAAATAAAACATTCAGTAAAATATTAAAGTATTAATTTACAGTGATTTAGATGTAATATTTAATGATAAAAACATTTTACACTGTATAGACAGAAATGTGTAAAACAGTAACAGCTATGGTAATTCAACATCCTTTAAAACACAAGATAAAGAGTAAAAGAAATGGTTTGGTCAATTAAGGATGACTAAAACCATAGGGGGAAATTAGATTTAAGCTATAGAGAAGTAAAACACAAGAGAGTATAAAATGAGCGATTAAAACCACCCCACAACATACATTTAAAAGCATGTAGAAAACATCCTGAATTGAAAGCACAAAAATAAAAAGAATAAATGCCAGTTCTGTTGAGACTTGTACTTCCACTAAAAAAAAAAAATAAATAAAAAGGCACACAAGAAACAGCCAGACTTAACTCTGAGGAAAATCTGGGTGCATGACTGTAGAGAACAAAATCAGAGCAATAGTTCGTTGATGCACCAAACTCCTCACTGATTTGAAACTTAAAAATAAATAAATAGCAGCAGTACAGACGTGGCCAGATGAATAAAAGAATTTGCATTTTTTAATATCTTGAAATGTCAGAACTATAATATGACATATCCAGAGCAGGCTTAATTAAAGGCGTCAAAGTCTCTGCTATTGAAGAATTGGCAAGCCTATTAATTACAGTGGGAGTAAGTGTGAATGCAACACTGAGACTTAGATTTTGTCTGCACACCAAAAACAGACTTAAGGCCTTGTGACCTCTGAAAGAGGCCGAGCAGGCTGGCAAGCACCTACATAGCACGGTGGGACATAATCCGTGCGTGACATTGTTATGCAGCATAATCCCCCTCAGCCATTCCCAGACATGCGTATCTGAGCCACATCCACACTTTATAGAGCCCTTTCATCCACAGGCAGTGAGTGACAACATTGAAAATTAATAGATCTGAGCCATCATACCTTCTGGGGGGACCAAGCAAAATCCCGGGTGCTGGTGCAAAGGACATTTAATGTACCAAAGAAAGTGTAAAAAAACTATGCAGTGATCAATACCCAGTAATTCTTTCTGCCCCGTGTGAAGTATTTGCTCAATGAAGGTAGTAAGACTGTACCTTTCAGTGTCTCAAAAGCAGCAGTAGTCCTTTGCTACTCTTTGTGGCATTTGACCATGAGTTTCAGGTGAGAGTACGGAGACGCTGCAAACCTGTATGCAATGGGGAACACTTCCCACAGCTGAAAACTTGCTTTCTGCAAGGATCCAGCTGTTTTTGCTTGTTTCTTCCTGTCCTGCAATTGCTCTCCAAGGGAGAAGATACTCTGCAGCAATAAATACCTGAGTTTAATGTGTCTTTTTTATTCTCTCCTGCAGATGTACACTGCAGAATGATGTTCTATGTCATTTTTATCTGTGTATGAGTTACGAAGAACTACTTATCAGGAACTGCCAGAATAGTTAGCGAAGCACTAACTGGCTAACAAATGAAGTTGTAAAGGGTTTGTCATTTGACTACAATGAAACTAACAAATGAGTTCACAAAACTTCTGGATTTCTCACAGACTTTAATTGTAGTATAGTCCAGGGATTAATTTTGCAGATCTTCTGTGAATCTGCTTCCGGTGACACTGCCTCTCAGCTATGTTACCATACCTTTTAAATTCACATTTGCATACCAACTTGAATAAAATGGAAAAGGAGCCTTAGAGTTAAAGGCAGCAATTTCAGGAGGCTGTGACTGTATGGGAATTTGCTAACCATCTGGATTTTCCCCTGTGGATGCTAGCATTGTATTTTAAATTACGTAGTTCTGAGAGCAATAATCCGGTTATGCTCAATAACTTTTTTTTTCCTTTGGTATTCTAATTTTACCATCGTGCTGGTGAAACCATTCCTCTAGCAAGGATATTTTCAAGCTGAAGAGTTGTGAAATAGAAAAAGAATTTATAGATTTTAGTGTTTAAAGAATGTAAATACAGTGAAACCTTGGAAGACATTAGAACAGGGTCACTTATTTCAAGATTATGACAGCATTTTTTTTTTTAAATAGCTTCAAACTCACTCAGTTCATTTCAAAACAGAAAGCTAAGACAATTCAATAACTTAAACAATTTACTGAGGCAACAATAAGAGTATTAATATACTTGAATAACTCATAAAAAGCACAGAAGCAAGAGCAATGTTAAAAAGCATGATGCTCTCTATTATCAAGTTACTGTATTTTGTTCCTTGTACAGAAGACCTTTTTACTGGCTTTTTTAGTAAAACTGAGTATCTATGGGAGAATATAAATTTCCGGTTGAAAAATTCATATGAACACTATTTAGCTATATTAAAGGATATATTTTCAGAACTCACTAAGAGGAACTGCACTTCTGCCTTTGGGCAATTAAATTCTGCATTTTTAAATCCCCTCCCCCAAATTGATTATGTATGGTAGGTGATATTCAACAGTTGCAACATTTTATATTGGAGGTGCTTATATGATGAATACATACATCAGTTAAATTTTGTGAAGCTATTTGGGATTTATTTGCATTAATATTAAGATATAAGATTAAGTGGATAATCATAGAATCATAGAATAGTTAGGGTTGGAAAGGACCTTAAGATCATCTAGTTCCAACCCCCCTGCCAGGGGCAGGGACACCTCACACTAAACCATGCCACCCAAGGCTATGTCCAATCCAGCCTTGAACACCGCCAGCGGTGAAGCATTTACAACTTCCCTGGGCAACCCATTCCAGTGCCTCACCACCCTTACAGTAAAGAATTTCTTCCTCATATCCAATCTAAACTTCCCCTGTTTAAGTTTGAACCCATTACCCTTTGTCCTCTCACTACAGTTCCTCATGAAGAGTCCCTCCCCAGCATCCCTATAGGCCCCCTTCAGATATTGGAAGGCTACTCTGAGGTCTCCACGCAGCCTTCTCTTCTACAGGCTGAACAGCCCCAACTTTCTCAGCCTAGCTTCATAATCTCAAATTAGAAAAAAACAAAACAAAACCAAAACAACTCACCTATCCTAAACTACACCAGCTCACTAGGTGATGATCTGGCTTCATATTCTGTTTTTCAGATTGTTTGCTAATTAATTGCATTTAGAGCTCCAAGTCCAAAATGAAAGGACAATGTAGAGCATCTAGAAAAGGTAGCAAGAACTTTGCCTTAGGATACAGTTCAGGTGAATGAGCCAAACTATTCTTTCCTGAATTCTTTCCTCTGACGTGTTGGTTGATATGACTTTGAAGATTTGGTTGTGCTTTTGTTTGATGGTTGTCATATTTACTGGAGCAAACTTTTAAGTATTTTTCAGTGAGATCTGGTCAATATTTATTATTTCAACATGACGCTGTGATTACTTAAACATGTCCTGGTCTTTATGTCAACCTTTTGCATTATTAAGCCTACTGGATAATAGGCTTTATAATATGATAATAGTTTTTCTTTCCATTTTCTTAGTTTTCGTTTCTTGTTAATACATATATATTCCTGCTCTGATTCTGTTACGTCATTCAAAGTGGAAGTTGAGATTCATCCTTAATTCCTTGTTGGCACAAGACAGCCAAGCATAGTTCCTGTAGAGAATCTACAGATGGTTATTCTGTCTGGTGGACAGTACTGCAAAAAAATACTTTAGAAGTAAAAAAATTGCTAATAGCCATTTTCATCTTCAGATTGTCCCAAAGTTGGGCTATAGGTTAACAGAGTTGTCCAGTTTCTGTACGTTAAAGTAACTAGATATATTCTGAAATCTCCTAGACTATTTGGGATTTCCTGAAGTTTCAGAATTTTGTTCTGGTGTTGGCACCTTTTGTTTTTCCTACATCAGTCATTCAATGTATACTTATGACTAGTATTGCACCTAGAAGTTCCAGATACCTCACTGATTCCTGGAAGAAAAAGCGTGCACATAGTAACATCAGCCTTTACATATTCTGAGACTATCTGTCAGTTCGCATAATAAGGATTTACCTTGTACAAATGTTTAGTAAATATTAGAACCTTTTGTCTCAGAGTGTGACTAGAATATGAATGCAGCTTCTCCTAGTGCACAGTTCTTGATGGATATTTTTGGGTCTTAACATTAAGAGATGTTTATACTCTGTACTGTGCTTGTAAATTTGCTTTGGTATTCACTAGGATATATATCCAATTAAGTTTATTGGGCATAAGAAACTGCTGTCCTTGAGATATTCACAACTGTTTTATTAAGACTTTCAGCATTTCAGTCATATTCATTGTAGACCCCTGGATGCACTCTTCCTTGACGTGAAGTTTCCTAACAGCTTGTGATTAGACCAAATATTCACCCTGTGGCAAAAGCTGAATTGATGCAACAGTTTATTCCAAAGGCCTCTTTTAAGACTAGCTTTTCTGCGTAAGTATACTCCCTTTCTCTGTCAATAAGGACTGTATTAAAATAATTTGTTTTCCATCTGTGGACATATGCTGACTTTGTCTATCTCTTAAGGCACTGCATTATAGCATTACCTGTTTGAGAAACTGTAGTCACCTAAAATAACTTCTTTAGGACTTACTCATCCAAAAGGCAAAAAAAAAAAAAAAAAAAAAGAAATTAAAAATGTGAGGAATCTGATTTTTGGGAGAAAGTTTACAGCTAGCAGGTAGTACCTTTGATAGTAGCAATCTATAAGAGAAACTTCAAACCAAGATAAGAGAGCCAGAAACTTATCCAAACAAGGAGAAGGGGTTCAAGGCAAGATTCACAGGTTTAATACCCATTACACATAAATTTGATGGAATGTACTGAGAAAAAAATCTGTTTGCAGGTAAAGGCCTTAGAAATTCCTGTGGAGAAGGAGACACTGTATATATTAGTAGTTCTCTGTGTGCAACAGCCACTAACTGATACAGCTATGAGAAGATAAATGACTATGCAACAGATTAGGATGTTGTGTCCAATCAAGGCAGAAAACTTTGAGATCAGTCTGAACATGGGAAATAAAGATTAGATAGAAAGATCTGTTTTTATTTTGTTTTATATGTAACATGAGTATGGTTAAACACTGAAGCAGGTTGCTCAGAGAGGTTATGGCATCTCCTTCCTTGGAGGTGGTGAAGCCAGGCACAGCCTTGATCAGCTTGATCTAATTAGGATTGCTTTCCATGGGTTGCTAGACTAGGCAACTTTTGAGTTCCCTTCCAAGTAAAGTCACTCTATCCCTTTGTAATATATAGGCTGGCATATCACTTTTTATCTTTTACCATGCTTCACAGCATATATCCTGGTCAATGTCAGCCTTTTTGGTTGTTCTGGCTTTTTTCTTTCAACATTTTTTTAATGTGATCAAGTAAACTTTGTTTTACTGTAGGCACACCTTTATTGGTTTTATTCTTCATATTTTTTTTCTTTCTATCCTTTTGCTTCTTGAGGGCACTCTTTTAACAACTACTCCTACAAGCTGGAATCAAATGCTCCATTGGTAATTCTGTCATTATTGTTCTCAAAATTACTTAGAGTGTCAAAAATAAGAATCTATTTCCTCTCAGCTTCTAAGTTTCATGTAAAAGGGAAAAAAAGATAAATAAAAAGTGCTTCTCTAAAGTCTCATTGTACCTGGAGTCATAACATACATCAGTTATCAGTTGCTCTAATGCTCCAGGTATTATTCTTCACAACTACCACTGATGTCTCATTCTTTCTCTCCAGTGTGATATTAAAAAGCCTTGCCACCCACTCTTTTTATCACTTACTTTTTTATGTACATTTGTGGCTGTGTACAGACTCACTTCATACTTCCACAGCTTTTGTGCAACCAGTCCAAATTTCTAGTGGTTGATGCTCTTTTACAGTGCACATTTTTAGTAGCATTCTAGATTTTGCTTTAATCATAATGTCTCACATGTTTTAGTAATCAACACACCCCCCCCCCCAAAAAAAAAAAAAAAAAAAAAAACACAACCTGCTGCAACTGTAGTAGTATGGAAGAGTTATCTGCAGACCTCTGCAGCAATGGCTCACACCTAGCCTTCCAGGTGATCGCTCAGGAGTCCTTTGAGCAATTTCATTGTATAACTTGTGCCATAATTCCAGTGTTAACCTAGCTAGAGCTTGGTTATCATATTGAGAACATTTCAAATAATTTCCCACTTTAAGAATGAGTTCTCTGTCTACATTTGTTTCCAAGGAGAGCATAAAACTTGGCAAGTCAGTCCTGCTTCTTCTTGGCCCCCGGCACTTATGGATTCTTCTATCCAATTATGTGGTGTTCAGGATGAAAATATTGCTGTATGGTTTTTAGCAAAAGCAAAAAATTCTGCTGTTGATATCCTTTTTTAGTAGAAAGGAGTGGGCCATCGGTTGTGCGAAGGTCTCTAAGTTTACTCTGTCAGCATGAAATATCTAAAGATGGCAAAGACAGTTATGTTTTTTCCATCCACTCTTACACTGACAAAACATCTTTCTAGTCAGGATTCCTACTTCTTGTGCTGAAGAGAGGTCCACATTTTTTTCCTAAAACTGTTGTAGAGCACTTACTTCAATAAAGTTCTTGGTTTTCCTATTTGTACGGGACATTTCCTGGTGGTTTAGTGTTCTTTCTTCCTTCTTTTTTCTCACTCCAAAAACCTTTCCAGACCTATAGAACAAAAGGACTTCATGAAAGAGAGAAGACAGCTTTCTTGTCTCTGCCCTTGGATTCAATAAAAAAATACAATCACAACATTAAAATCCTATGTCTGATATAATTTCTAGCAGGTCTGGTATAATCAAAGATCATTGCTGAAGCTTTTGTTATGGGCTTTTAATGGATTCAGATGATCCTCGTCTTTTTTTGTGGAGGAGCAATTCTGAAAAGTCGTTCATGGGCTAAGTCCATTTATGTGCCTTAGCAGGTAGTATCGGACTGAAATCTTCTAGGCTTTGTGTTTGTTAAAGAAACAAGAGATATAAAATAGTATGGGGTAAGAAGGAAGATATCCTAAGTCCACTGAAGTATTGCATTAATAGTAAGTAAAAGAAGAAGAAGAAAAAATAAAAAATAAAGAAGAAATCCATGGAAATCTTGAATTTATTTGGTAAAATGCTATTTGTGATCTAATATCAGTAGTCCCTCATGTATTTTTTTTTTTGTTTGTTTTTAACAAAAATGGTACTGTTCCTCTGCAGGCTTTTTTTTTTTTACTTTAAACTTGCATTGATAATGTAATGGTTTCAATAAAATGAATGCATTTAAAGAAAACTTTTTCTCAAATTTAACATTATTGGTCGAACATGATTTTCCATGACATAAAGTTTTGGAGTTCTTAAACCATAAATCTTGGAGAGACTTGAGGGAGGTCTTATAGCGTATGTTAAGATTCTAGATTCCTTAAATAACAGGAATTATATTTCTATTCATAAAACTTTATCAGTGTAAATGTGGGCCATGTAGCATGCTGATTCTTTGCAGCTGTATGGTTACTCTACCCTGTGCAGTATGAGAATAACAAGCACAAAAAACCTATGGATTTTTGGAAGAAATGTGAATTAGTGGGAGGTGTCCCTGCCCCTGGCCAGGGGGGTTGGAACTAGATGATCTTAAGGTCCTTTCCAACCCTAACTATTCTATGATTCTATGAATGGAGCCTTAGGTTTAAACACAAAGCAAGGAGAAATGTTGCAACCAACGGCAAAGTTTGCTCCTTCAAAGCAAAAACTCTGTCATGCAAAACCCACAATTTTTGTATACGTGCATGAAACACACAACAAATATGAGCAGTCGTTTTCCTACCATTCATTTTTCATACCTTTGATCAAGCATTTCTCATTAATAAGTAAAATTTAACATGACTTTATCATAGATGTGGCTTCACCATGAAATAGATTACATTCAGAATATATTACCTATATAGTCAGTATGGGCCAATTATATTACCTATATAGTCCAGTATGTGCCAGTTATATTATTTTTTGCTTAAATATAGTATCCATCAAAAGCTTTTGTAAATTAATTTGCACAGGAAATATTGTATGGCATCTATCTAAGATAAAGGCAAACCACATATTTTGCTAATAAAATTGTAGCTGTTCAGTCCTGTTGTGATACTCTCTACCAGGGGGAGGAGAGAACTTATTGAAACGAAAGCCACAAAGAGTTTTGTCTCTGTGGCTTGGAAAATTGATTGAAAACATAGATACCACAGTGATCCTGCAGCTGTAGTCTACAACATACTCAAGTGAAATTACTGTGTGAAATTCAGCCATATCTCTACTGTGGTTTCAACTGTGCCTGAAGCAATGGCCAGGCTCACCCATGTCTCATCAAAGCCCACCTGTCTTATGGTGCATGTGTATGGGAATAGATATAGCTTAGATTTATCTTGGACAAAAGGGTAACAACTACATGCAAAGACCTTTATATGTTTCCATATCACCAGGAAGCAGAAGGAGAAATAGGATAAATGATGGCTCCACTTTCCTCTTTGTCAGCTGCTCATCATATATATGTATATATATATATTAGTTTGATTGTAAAATCCAAGGTACTGGCAGAAATTTGGGGATACATTCTCATGTTTAACCTCATCCTTCTGCAATGTGATATTGCCTGTAATCTGTATAAATGCAGTCCCTTGAACTTGTTGCAGAGAAGGTGCTGTATGAGACACCTTTTCAAGGGGGTGACCCCCTAAAGAACTTCCTGCTGAATTTAACTTTTTTGGTAGCTACAGAAAGAGTTGACAAAGAATGAATGTGACAGTGGTCTGGACACTGCTGATATTGTAAGTGGTCTACCGAGGCCTTTGACATCTCTAGATACGTTACAGCTTTGTAGGTCATGTCACCCCAGGAGTGAAAATTATGGCTTTCACTTCCCATATCTTCTTCACTGCTTTACCCCCAAGATCTCAGATTCCATGTTTTAGAAGTAAAGCATAGGCTCTGAACCTTGATTCTTTAATTAAGGAGTTAAATATATGGTTACTAACAAACAGCAGTGTATTCTTCTCTCAGTAACATTCCGTCATCAACCTTGATTTTTCTTTTATTTGATAAAAATTAATGCTGTACTTTCTTTCCATGTACCAGGAAAGCTGAATGCAATACCACCATCCATATTTCTGCTGGCTGAAATGTGAGGTGTCCTGAAGACAAAGTGCATTGTTGCACATTTAATGTGCATGAGTAAAAGTGCTCATAAAGAGAAATTATTACATTTTGCTGTTCCTGCGAGTATCCACTTTCTGCTGACTGTCTGGCTTAGAAGTGAATGGCAGTGTTGCTCACAGTGCAAACAGTTCCCATGCCACCATTTGTACTTCTCATGAACCTAGATAGAAAGATGGATTTGCAGGGAGGAGTTAAATTTTGGCCCATCAGCCCAGCCTGGAATCCATTGTCCCACATTACGTGATGGGTTGCTCTGCTTCCAGTTCATCTGTACCTGTGTGTCTTCCTTTGCTCATACTTATATTTCTAGGATAGAAAATCCATACCTTTGTAAGGAACTGGAGTTGAAAAACTTTGTTAATTGCAATCAGATTGTACAATAAAAGTAGGTCTAAGAAAAATACTTCATTTTTGGTGCATTATGCCATGTCATTTCACATTCCTACCTACATGTTACAGGCGCAATGTAGACTAGCACAGTAAAAAATCAAATAGGTTAAATTATGCCTGGCCTCAGTCCTGATTTCATGAAAATCTTTAGAATTGTTCTGAAGAAACTGAACCTGACCCTCAGATTAGGATACTTTCATAGGCAGAAGTATTCAATGGGTAGCATAAAAGAATAATCACAAGAAAAGGTTGGTCCAGTTGCAGCTGTTTTTTACTGTTGTTGCTGAAGAATTCGGACTTAGTATTTAAATAAAGCTATTAAGCATGGCACGATTTTTCAGTCTTACAGACATTTGAGTTTTATTTTACTTTATCACATTTGGAGCACTGCAAAGCTCTCCTGACTTGGGGGTATTCAGCTATTGCCACAGAGCATAAGGGACAGCACTGGCACTCGCCATGGCCAAACACTAGTTAACAGCATGCTGGAAATGCTAATGCACCCCAGAGAAACGTTCAACCTTCCCACACTTTTTGAGGCTCATCTGATTTACTTTTTTGTGAATGTTGCATGGGAATTCAGAACAGGTGAGCAGCTGGACTTTGCTTTGTGCTTTATATCAGAGAGTGGATTGTGAATTAAGATCTTGTAATAGATAGAACCATAATTTAGAAGAGAAAGGAGACAAGGTAGAGAGTTCACTTCAGAATTGATTTATCCAGAACAGCGGTGCAAATCCTTATTTTTAGAGAAAATTAAAAGCATATGTTCATTTCTAATTTGCAATGAACTGCTTCACTAGAACTACTCCTATCAGCATTGTTAATCTTAATGGTTTCAAGTGACCCATGTTCTAATAATCTGTATCATCGGCTCGGTGCAGATTTTTTTTCCTAATTCAGAATGTTTGACCACAAGAGGGAGTTCCTTGCCAACTGTTTACTTACCGTGAAAGCAGCAAGCGCGGAATACGGATGCTTAAAAAAGTTGACAGATAGAGCATCTGCTTTCCGTGGTTGAAGGCTAAGACTAATTACTTTATTGTGTAAAAATTACTTTATTGTGATGGGATTTTTTATCTTAATTGTAAAAAAAAAAAAAAAAAAACCCAAAAAAAACCCCGACCAAACAGAAAACGCAAACCCAAACCACAACCATTTTCTGTGCTCTAAAAAAAAAATGGATATCTAAGTTTTATTTAATAATGTACCTAGTATTAATTTAAAATATGCCATAGGTATCACCTAGAAATGTAAGGGAATATTGTAATCAAACACAATGATAATGGGTGTAACATATAGTTGGTTTTACTTACATAATATCAATGCGTGCTATGAATTATTTTTAAGAGCTCTATTGACAGTGTTAAGAAAAAGTACTGTACCCACTGGCCTCTACTATTAATTTAGTACTTAGTCAAAATACATTACTTCAAAGAATGCGAGGGAATAGTTCTTTGTTTTGTTTTGGGGGTTTTTGTTTGTTTAAACTGCATTCCTTCTCATGTCTTACATTGTTGACCTTAGGCTGATGTGATTATTGTTACTTTGCAAGAAGTATTTTTGTGACAGTACACTACAAGGTCCTGATGAAGAAAATCAAATTCCAGAAAAAGTGTTTTTTCCCATGCTGTGTTAAACAATTTTTACTGAAACATTGCATACAAAGTCAACATTTTTTACTGCCTTTTTTTTTTAATTTATCCTAAAGCCAGGTTTCAGGTTCAGCTCATAAAAAGCTGGTGGTAATCTGAAAGAGCCATGCAGGTTTTTCTCCATTTGTTCTTAGGGAAAATATGCTCAAAAATAGAAAAATGGCACATTGTATATCTCCAGTAGATAAAACCAGACAGCAATACACCCCAAAATAACTGATGACAGAAACGAAAGCTAAAAATTCTTAGTAATTGAAGAAAGCAGACAATGCTAAAAATAAAGGAAGACAGACTTTAACGAAAAGAGAAGAATTAAGTGGTCTGCATGCATAAAGAGGCACCCATCAATACCTGGTGGAATGGTAAACATCAGTTCACCTCTGTCCAGTGTGCGCTCCCTAATGGTTATCTTGCTCTTACATTCAGCATCAGATGATTGGGTAGCAAATGCAACCCGCTTTGCTCCAGGTTTTGTGATCCTTAAAAGGCTGTAAAATAATATCCAAACTCCAGTAGTTGTTCAGAGCTCCTTATGTTTTATACCAATAATCTTTTCGTTTGTCTGACATTTTCTTTGTGCCTTACAAGCATTAGTTAGCTAAACCTCACAAAGCCTTTGTCAGGTAGGTAAAGGCTTTTTTGACTTCATTTTACAGCAGCCCTGATGCACATGGATAGAGAGAAAAAGGCTAAGCTTTTGAAAATGTTAGGTATAACCGATAGCTATTTAGTCAGTCCATTACCCAGTTTCTCTGTATGTTCCAGGTGTTCACCTAATTGTACCCCTAAAACATAAAAATCTGGTCTGAAATCCAAGATGTCAGAAGTGAAATAAATGAAAGCTATGAATATATGAAACCTTTGTCAGTTTCTCCTTTACCTTAACTGGCTTGTGCATCCCTGTTTTCTTAATGTAATCTTTGAAGCACTTTTTTTTTTTTTTTTTTTAATCAGACATTCTTATTGACAAAGAAGCAGAACTCAGTCCTTATTTTTATCTGGTATGATTAAAAAGCAAATATTCATCAAATCAAATAGCATGGCATAGTAACTGGAAAAGATGGTAACTTACACATTTAGTCCTTTGTCTTGTAAAGCTTAGAATTCACAAAATGAATTCACAAAATGAAACACTCCATTTCTTTAAATGAAGATATGAACTAAGAATATATGTTATATTAACTCTATCAAGATGCATTATTATTGAGGAAGCACATGCACAAATTTTATTTTAAAATGGTTCTGTATTGGAGAAGGAACATGTCAATTTCTGCATTTAGATCTAGTTGTTGCAGTATCAAGTGATTCTTTAAAAGAAAAAAAAAAAAGAATAAAGCTCTAAAACTCTGAGCTCTGTAAAATGTCTCACCCTAATACACTGCACAAGTGAGTTCAACCAGAATAAGTTCATTGATGAGAAGGCAAAATAGAAGAGTTTTAAAAATGAAATAACATTTTCACCACATTTTAGTGGTGATAATGAAAAACAAGGCATAAAAAGGAAAACAGTGGGAAGGAGAAAAAAGATTGCATATTCTTTGAATATGTCTACTTGAATGCTAGACAAAAAATAAAATCATAGAAATGTTCAGTTTTCATTTTTTCTCTCCCTTCTCAGTCAAACAGTTCAGAAGTAACATTAATGGTAGAAGAAGTAACATTAATGGTACAAGAAATAACATAATGTTTCTGTTGATTACTCAAACTCCTGAACTTGGTTGTAGAAAGTAACCTTTTATCTGTTTTAGCATATTATTATTTAGAGGTTACAGTTGTTTAAGCATTGGCAAACTTTTGTATTTGATGTGACTTCCTGAGGTCGTTATAAAACAGCAATAAAGCTAATAAAACCAAATATAAACGGTATTTTTAAATATAGGGCTTAGTCTGTGCAACTAGCACAAAGGTCTTGACAAATGAAGAATTATCCTAGGTGATATCATTTGGAGAAAATAGTAAGCTTATTTTCTTCTCTTACATTTTAAGAATCAACTATTTGTAATTTGAATTGGTAATCTTAAAATACTGTTCCAAAATGTACAACCTTCTTCTAGAGTATTTATGCACAGTAATTTTGTGATTAAAAGCATGCAGGAATATTTCATCAAAAAGCAAATGTTCACTTTTATATTTATCAAGATTTTTAAATAGATTGCTGTCAAACATGCACCCACAGAACATTAAAAACAAATAATAGAAACTTTAATTTTAATGGACATAACTCAGTTGATATTTTCATTTTTTAATTGTAAATGATAATCTAGTACAGATGTGGAACAAATTCGCATAGTTAATGTGATCATTTTCCAACTTGTTCAACTTTTCTATAGCGTGATCAGCTGCCATGGTTAAACTTACAAATTCCTGACATTATCAAAAACATGCAGCTCCAGGTCAGGGTTTTTTCAATTGTTTGTATCAATAGAACAGAGTAAAAAATAATGAAAACACTTAATCTAAGATTTCTCCTTTTTTGAAATGCAACAAACTTCTCTCTTTAAAGTACAAAATTATTTGAATAAAACTTCAGTTACAAGGTAAATTAGCTGACAATTTTATTTCTAACTTCTAAAACATATAAATCTTTAACTCAAGTGCACCCAAAGTTTTAAAGAAATTAGTCAAGTAAAAAAAAAAAAAAGAAAAAGGAATTTATCTCCCTTTCCATTCAGTTACTTTAACTTAATATCATAGCGGAAAGAGGAAACCGACCTAGAGTGAATGTCTTCTGTGGTGGCTAAACTGAGAACAGAGGAACTCTACTAAAAAGCATATGCACAGACTTCTTGAATATGTCTATATGCCTGTCTTTATTTTCAAGTGGTTATTTTAAGACCAAATTTTATCTTATTTTTTATATTTTAATGAAGCTGTTAGTCTCAAAATATTAATTCTGTATTGTTTGTATATAATCCTACTGCAAAATGCTTAGAGTTAATAGAGAAGAGTACATGATCCTCTCCACACATCACTCCTAAATTTGGTTGTGATCTGAAAGAATTGTCATTAAGTCTTGCATAGAATGCATAAAGCCATTACTTAGAAAGCAATGTGGTTTATGATAACTCAGTTTTGTGTTTTGGGAAATAGTGGGAATATATTTAAGATCATGGAAGCTATAAATAGTATCTTAAACAAAGATTTACAAGCAGTGAATTACAAAATAAGATAGAACTTTGAAAACTACTAGTTCATGCATCTGTAAAATAACAAACTATGAAATTGTTAGTTATCCAGAGTTATAAAAATTAGAGTAACCTACAAATTAGATAACAAGATAGGTAAGACATGGTAGAGTGATTAGACTAAAGGAGTTAGCCAGATTCTCTATAAAATCTATGTTGAAAAACAGAATTTATCACGTATCATAGAAGCGTATCATAAAATGAGATTTATCTGCTGGTGAATACCATAGAATCATCACAGAATCATAGAATGTGTTGGGTTGGAAGGGATCTTAAAGATCATCTAGTTTCAAGTTCCCTGTCATGGGCAAGGACACCTTCCACTAGACCAGGTTTCTCAAAGCCCTGTCAACCTGGCCTTGAACACTGCCAGGGAAGGGGCATCTTACAACTTCTCTGGGCAACCTCTTACAGGGTCTCACTGTCATAGAGAAGAATGTCTTCATAATACCTAATCTAAATCTACCTTATTTCCGTTTAAACCTGCTAACCCTTGTCCTATCCCTACATGACCTTTTAAAACATCCATCTCCTTACTTCTTGTCAGCTCCTTTAGGCACTGGAAGCTGCTCTAAATTCTCCCCAGAGCCTTCTCTTCTCCAGGCTGAACAAGCTTTTTTAAATCTGACTACTAGAGATTTTTTTTTTCATTTAGTATGGCTAGGTACTGGACAGCTAGAACTGCCTGCACTTGGAATTTAAAACAAAGCCTTTGGACCCTTCATATTAAGTTTAAATAATATCTCTGCATATATTGCATAGTTCACTTTGTGTTTTTTTTTCCTTTACCTCTCTTGTTAATCCTTTGTTTACAAATGTATTTCATTGCTCTCTTCAGCTTTTCTCATTTTCACTTTCATTATCACCACAGTGGTCCTATTTTTGAAAAAGAAATAAAAAATGAACTTACTTCTTTTACTTTGATTTTTTATATTTCCATAGAAAGATTACAAATAAATATTGCAGTTAGACTGCTCTAAAATGGTTCATAAATAACATCATAGTGTTTACATAGGCATCATTTGACCTGTGTGTATTGTCTACAATCTCAGTTCTTTTTGCTGTGATTTGAGATCATAATACATATAAGCAGCTGAGTGTAAGATGTTGGAGGTGATTTGCTCTTGAAATGAATGATTAAATTTTGCATTTCATATTTGATCTGTGGTTTCAAATAAATAGCAAAATTCAGATAAATAGCAGTCCTGTAAACAGGAATCTCACAGTAATAATTTGTAAAATTGATTTTGTTCTAGATTTTAGCAATACTGTGACAATGCAAACTTTAGACACAGCATTTTCATCTTCCTATGGGGTTAAAATAAAACAAATAACAGTCTTATAATTAAACCTTAAATAAGGTTATCTCTGTGTTTCTGTATGTTCCTAAAATTGCACTGATATGTGTAGAATAATGAGTTGGATAAAATGACAGTAGAAGATAAAATAAGGACCAAGGTATTCCTATCCCATGTAAATACAATAGTGACATGTTGTTGTGCAGTAAGACTATAAGGCTAGTCTATTCCTTTAGTGGAATTAGGTTTTCTTCCTGTCTCATTGCATTTTTATGCAAAGAAGTAGCTTTCAGGAATTGTGTCGTGGTTTAAGCCTCTCTAACCACGCAGCTCGTTCTCTCCCTCACTTCCGGAGGGATGGGAAGGAGAATCGAAAAGAATGCAACTCCCACAGGTTGAGATAAGAACAGTTTAGTAACTAAAGTATAACACAAATCACTACTGCTACCACCAATAACAATAATGACAAGGCAAATACAAGGGAAGAATACAATAGCTCACCCCTTCTAATACAAAGCCCGACTACTCACTTCCCCCTCCTTCTTCCCCCCCACTCCGAGGGGGGAGGGGGAGAAATTGGGAGAAGAATCAAAAGAATGCAACTCCCACTGGTTGAGATAAGAACAGTCCAGTAGCTAAGGTATAACACAAACCACCACTGCCACCACCACCCACAACAATGACCAGGGAAATACAAGGAAAGAGGATACAATTGCTCACCACTCGATGACCGAGCTGTGAACTGAACTCTTCCGGGTTCGGGCCCCCAGGTTTACATCCTGGGCATGATGTGCTGTGGCATGGAATAGCTCTTTGGTCAGTTTCGGTCAGGTGTCCTGTCTCTGCCTCCTCCCAGCTTCCCCCCCCCTCCCTGGCGGAGTATGAGACTCAGAAAGTCCTTGGTAGAGCCAAAACATTCTAAGCCACAACTGTAAACATCGGTGTTATCAGCGCTGTTCCTAGACTAAAAATCGAAGACACAGCACTGCACCAGCTACTACGAAGGAGAAAAAATGACTGCTGCTGCTGAACCCATGACATATCATAGAAGTCTTTTGCTCCATCATCAAAGAGATGGACACTAGATTCTTCAGTTCTGTTTTCAAATTGTGTTCCCAATGGCTTTAATCTATTTCAGCTTTCTTTCCTTAGTAGAGAGAAAATAAATTTTCCATGGAAGTATAAAAATATTTTTACTTTCTTGCCAATATTTTCTGGAATATTTTCCTCTAGTATACTGTGTTTATTTTCAAAATTTCTATACTTCTAATGAAGCTAGATCTCATTACAGTAAAACCGTGGACCCTAGAATTGTTATGAGACCTATTGCACGTTATTTCTGAAAGACTTATTAGCCAATAGCAATTGAAGTCTTAACTTCCATCTCGGGTCTTATGAAGTCAATGTTCTTTCATTTCTTCTTGGCATCTACTTCAGTGTACCTCTGCCAACATTTTCTTCTTTGTTACAGGGACAATCCTGTGAATCCTGTGACAGCTTCATCCAGATGTTTTCCATACATCTTTAATAAAGACAGCCAACACCTGAGTACAAATGTACCTTTATAAAAAGAAAATACTTTTCATTACAACAAAAGCAAACATCTTTTGGTTTCTTAGTAAACTTTCTTAGAGTTTCAGAAGCCATCACCCTCCTAAATAAAAGAAAGTAGGAGCTATGGTAGAAAGCAAGTTGTCTGATAAATTACATATTTAAACATAGAAATTAATTTCTACACTTATAGCATATCATGAGGTTAAAGATCTCTCTTCTGTGACTAACACTTCTACATGCATTTGTTACTCACAGAACTAACCACTTTAAACTTTCAGTGCCAGGCATGCTACATAGTTGGCTACGCCTTCAGCAGATGCTCATCATCTGGACATTGAAATCAGAATTGTTATTAAGAAGTCTCACTTTATAGCTTGCATTTCTCCCATCTTGCAATCTGTACATTGCCTAACTTTTTTGATGGGATATGGATTTGGAAGTAATGTAGTATCATTTGGGAATGAACTAGCCACACATATATATATTGTGGCCAATTTTTTTTCCTGCCCTTATATAGGTATAGTACCTTCAGCTTCTTTTAGTATTTTTGATGTCTTATTTTTACATTTCATATTAACTTTTAACTTAGTATCTTCTCTTTATCTTCCCAGCAGTTGATGAAATTCCTCTTCCTTCACAGTGTTCTCTTTCTTCAGCCAATTGCTCTGTGAGTTGATGTGAATTTTCTCTTTAATGTAGGTTTGATCTTAAATTGAAGTTTTTTGCAAATAATATTTTCATTCAGGGCCTAATATTTTTCATCAAACTGTCAAAGTTTGTTTTTTTTTTTTTTTTCAGTTTGGCTTGTATCAACTCTTTAAATAGAATCTTCTGCTCTTGAATTTTCAGATGAACTTATGCACAAGCAGTTTTTATGCTTATTTTAATGTGGTTAGCTATTATCTATGTACTGAATCATGTGTTTGGGTGTTTAAGTAGCTAGCCATGTTCATGAATTCCTCTTTGTTGTAGAACTTCCTGATTTGTATGACAAACACCATAACTGCGTCTGTAAATTAAGCATTCAACTGTGCATGCATTTTTGCACGCATGATTGTAAAACTCACTTTGTATTTGTCAAGCTCTTAAGATTGAATTACAGGAATTGGTAATAAAGGCTTTATGGTAAATTTGCATGTAGGCTATTTTAGCAAAATATTTCAGCAATTCTTGCAGAAATAATGTTTAAATGCTTCTTAATCTTATTTCTTTTGGACATAAAAGGAAATGAAATCTATCTTGTCTGAAGTTAGATACTAACATATCAGCTGTAGTTTTTCTGTTTGGTGAACATTATATTAATGACTAGACTTTCCATTTATGCCAAAACGCCAGATATTATTTGAAATAGAACATCCATCAAGAGTCAGTGATATAAACTTAAGTAGACATCCTTGCTTTTCTACTTTGAAGTGCATACATGCATTTCCAAAGAACAGACTACCCAGCACCAAATAATAATTGGTCTGTTTCTAGAAAAGGTTATTTCTTTAAATTGGTGATTCAATGTGTTATGCAGCTCATTTTGCAGCTCATAGCTTAAATTAAACCCTGAGGCTCAGCTGACCTCAAGATCCTGATGATATGAGAAGTTTATACTGTATTTTACCTTTTGCTATAATGAATAGTGAGATGAAGCTTTATGCTTTGTGACAGGTGAAGTTCAACCTGGTTTTGTTTGCATTCGCTGGAAGGATGTGTATCTCTTGAAATACCAAAATAAGTATCCTTATTTTTAGTCATGAGCAAGAAATTTTTAGACAAAATATGGACAAAACCAAACAAATTATGCTCATAAGTGTTTTGGAGACCAGGAATTCTGGTACCTGAACACCTATCCTATTGATCAAAGGTATAAACATGCAGGCGTATGTGTGCATCAAATCTAGTCTACTTACATCTTTGGGTAGGTAGCAACAGAGCAAAATACAAGTGAAAATGTGGTTATTATTGCTATTATTAATATTAGTATGATTTATAGAAAGAAGTGAATAGGTGTTATTTCAGCTGATACCTTCATGTGATACCCATTATCAACGCACTCTTCACAGCACTTTGGTTTGACGTTTTAAAGTTTAAGGAGAAAGTGTGGTTCTGTTTGCTTCATACCAGCCTATTTATACAGTAAACACTAATTGGACAAGAGCAGAAGTACCTTGGAGAAAGAGACCCGGAGTCTTTATTCCACATTCTTGATATCAGTTGTCCCATTTACTTTTTAGGATAGAGTTATGCTTTCTCTTTTTTTTTTTTCCATCTCACTTCAACATTCTTCCTGTCTTCACAGAAGAGACGGAAAGTGCCCCCAGATACTTGTACCATTGCCGCATGTGTTTTTTCCCATGCTAGTGCTGCCCTTCAGTCCAAGAACACCTAGAAACTTACTTTCTAAATGCTAGAGTTAGAGTTACTCTAGTCAGAGTAGGTGCTTTTAATCACAGAAGCACTCAAACAGTACTTTATCTTCCCCCTCAACCCACACACTAACCAAAATCAACATCTTCTGGCTGTCATGAATAATGTTTTGGATTTCTTCTTAGGACAAGGTGGCTTCCAGGTGCTTATCCATCTCTAATTTTTCCTGGGTGTATAGAATGGACAATTCCATATCTCTCTTGCCTCTGACATGTCTGAACATCTCAGGTGATACAGAACTTCTCAAAAATCTCAGTAGATTTTCCACTGCTGTAAGCTGAGTATGCCTGACTTTGACAGACCATTTTGTTTAGGACTCCAAATTCTTAGCACTGATGGAGTAAATGAAGCATATTCCCTAACTATGCCTGACACTCAGTAGTCAATGCAGCTTCCCTTTCTTTTTAGTTTAAAAACTTAAATCACTGTAGATTCACTGTATAAAAGATCACATTCTCCTACAGTACTATTTTCAGAGATGGGTTCCAGATATGAATTTTGTTATGTTTACTATACAACAGCTACTCAGCCAAGGTGAGACCATAGCAAGGGAATGAATCTCACAAAGGTTCTAGACACATTTAACTACAACCTATGAAATAGCAGTCCACATTTTATAAGTTTTCAGGTCACCAAAGTTCTGTTTCTGAGTGGGAGGAAGGTACTAAACAGAAAGTGCCTATGATTTAACAACCTAAAAAAGGTAAATAGTTAATTTGCAACTGTCTTACAGAATTGTGTCATAGAGAAAGATACACAAAGACAGAAACATGCATGTGTACAGTTTTTTATATAGTCTTAGAGCATATGAAGAGTTGAAAAAACAGGCTTAAACCTTGAACTTTAAATTTTTCTTTGGTAGACAAAGTACAACAGATTAAAGTAATACCTTTCATTGGGCCAACAAAGAGCAGTCAGGCTTTGACACCAGAAAGGTTGCATCTTCAGTTTTCACCTTATTGATCTTGCCCACTCTTCCTTACAGGCCAGATCAACTACAGATATTTTCTTTATGCCTTGGAGATATCTTTCTTCCTTTGAGTTTTAATGCTCCTTTTTGTGATCAATAGTAAAAAGAGACTTTTTATAGAGAGCTGCAGTGAAAAAGAAAAAAGGAAAGGAATCCTTTTATTGCGGTTGTTTGCATGATTATCACAAGAAAATCAGAATTATTTTTTAATAGTGAAAAATGTTGTTGAATGTAGAAGCCACTCCATTTTGTTGGTTTAGTATACCCCAACATTCATTCTGGGTTGCATCCGAAGTCAAGAGACTTCATATTAGAGTCTGAGAATACAAAATGCTCCTATCAAAAACATGGCACTTCAAAGCATTAAAACGAGTCTAGACTTGTTCTCTCCCCCCCTGCTTCTCCCTTTCCCCACTCCCCCTCCAAGTGGACTTAATTTTTTCTTAACCTTTTTGCTATCCAAAGAATTATGGGATAAGTATTGCCCCCAAGGCTGGGTGATATCTATTTAATCTGTCTCAGCACATTTACAGTTGCAAGAATTTTGCATTTCTTTTTAATTTTCCCACTTCAGTGATTATACAAACCGCGACAATTTTAAAAACAGTTCACTTTTACTGTGCAATCAGAGTAAAAAATCAGTGAATTTTCAGAATTATTTTTGTTTATTTGTTTCAAGTGACAGGCCATCTTACACCAAGAGCTGATCGATGTAGAGCAAACTTGAAAAACATAGTTTTTATTTGGCCTCAAGTGGCAGACGTTGACTGAAGAGCCAGTCTCCTGGGGCTGATAAAGAGGAAGCAAAGGAGAGAGAAAACAAACAGAATTGTCATCAGAGATAACCATCTGGAAGAACAGGGTGGCTATGACCATAATAAATACCTGATGGTTAATAGAATCATAGAATCATAGAATAGTTAGGGTTGGAAAGGACCTTAAGATCATCTAGCTCCAACCCCCCTGCCATGGGCAGGGACACCTCACACTAAACCATGCCACCCAAGGCTCTGTCCAATCCAGCCTTGAACATCACCAGCGATGGAGCATTCACAACTTCCCTGGGCAAACCATTCCAGTGCCTCACCACCCTTACAGTAAAGAACTTCCTCCTTATACTCAATCTAAACTTCCCCTGTTTAAGTTTGAACCCATTACCCCTTGTCTTCTCACTACAGTCCCTCATGAAGAGTCCATCCCCAGCATCCCGATAGGTCCCCTACAGATACTGGAAGGATGCTATGAGGTCTCCATGCAGCCTTCTCTTCTCCAGGCTGAACAGCCCCAACTTTCTCAGCCTATCTTCATATGGGACGTGCTCCAGTCCCCTCATCATCCTCGTGGCCCTCCTCTGGACTTGTTCCAACAGTTCCATGTCCTTTTTGTGTTGAGGACACCAAAATTGCACACAATACTCCAAGTGAGGTCTCACCAGAGCAGAGTAGAGGGGCAGGATCACCTCCTTCGACCTGCTGGTCACGCTGTTTTTGATGCAGCTCAGGATACAGTTGGCTTTCTGGGCTGCAAGTACGCCCTGCCGGCTCATGTTCATTTCTTCATCGACCAACACCCCCAAGTCCTTCTCCACAGAGCTGCTCTGAATATCTTCTCTGCCCAATATGTGGAGCAGTATGGCTAAGTATTCTGCAAATCCTTTCTCCCCTATTCCATTATTGAAATTCACAATGTCTGTTAATTTCTAAATATTAAATAAAACATTTCTACTTGAAAATAAACATTTTTCCGGTGACATTAAATATCTGAGCACTGTGTTAAATGCATTAATTAATATTTGACAGTTTTGGGGTATTATGTGGAGAGTAAAACATATTTCTGATTATTAGTCCACCTAAAAATTACTTGTTCATCCTTTATTGTGTGTTCTGTTTCAACTGAGAACAACTAAACTTTAATTTTCTTGGTAACTAAAACATACGGGAATTCCGATTTCATTATGTTTTCAACCAGGGAACAGATTGTACATCTTCTGTGTTGCTTACAATATTATTGTATAGGATAACTATATATAGGAGAAGTTACCACTAAATACCAGTTACAATAAATAAAAATAAAAGTAAATGAAACTAAAACTAAAATTAAAACTAAAAAATAATAAGTATAAAAAACTGTATTGCATGGTTTGTTACTTGAAATATATAGCTAAGTTTTTGTTTAAGCTCCTCTGCCCAAAATCATTAAGTGTTTTGCAGAGTATGACCCATAGACAATCTAAAATCTTTAAACATAAGCTGTATGTTTTCCTTTAAGGTATAGAAAATATTAAACTTAACAATGGAAAAGAAATTAATCTCCTGATGAAAATATGAGTTAACTTTGAAGGGAACAAACCCAGTAATACCTTGATCCTGAAAATAAGAAATTATGCACTTAGAATAATAAATATAAATTTTGACAATGCTTTATTTTAATGGCACATGAATTAAAACTGCATTACAATGAAATTGGTGCAGAACATCCACATTAATATCAAATGAATTCATTATGACCAGCACAGTTACAATGAATACTAAATGAATTAATAATAATGAACCACTTAAAGTGTTACCTAATTGTTTTATTTCATTTTTATGTGTATTTTTGTCCAAATTTAACTGTTAGGTTAATAGAGAATGACATCCAGTAATTCATTTCCACACCAAGCGTTTGTAAGTGATTGCTTTCACACCAAATTCAGTCAAGCCTGCTACATATCCGCCATTGATCAGATGTCTCAAAAAGACCCACCTATTGCCCCAGATATTTTGAATCATGTTGATGCAAAATGATCAGCTAAGACGTAATAAAGATTTAACAACTCTTAATGTTTGGTGGCAATAGTTTCCCTTGAACTGACCATATATCTTCCTTCCAACAATCCTAAATGCTTTACGCAGGTAGTTATTAACAGTATCCTACAAACAAAAAAACTACATGGTTTGTCTGTGATAACACAGTAGCTTTGCTGCAATCACTTGTAGAAACCTCAAATCCTGACAATAGTCATTATTCTGGGGTTTTTTGTTTGCCCAGTAAGTTAAATTGCCATTTGTCATTCATGACATTGCACAAATCATGACTAGTATATGCTACATAAAACTATGAACCATATTTTTTAGCATTTTAATTCATATTAGAAATGATACCTGCAAAGACAATGCACATTATTTCTACATTTTTTATTAGCAAGACCTGTGCCCCTTTAGTACCATGCTCCACAACGCAAGCTCCAGTGAAGCTCATCACAGGGACTCTGGACAAGATCCTTTGTGGTTAGCAACAATAATTTCTGGTAAAGCTTTCATAACGGTAAGGAAAAAAGGCATTGCATTATGAAAGGTTTCTTTTTAACATGCTAATTCACTTATAAGTTCAGATAAAGCACCCAGAGGAAGATTTATATTAAAATTGGGGGAAAATATTTTAATTAAGCTGTGTGATAGCATATATAAAGAATGATACCATTATAAGGAAAAGTGTGATAACGTCCAAATTTCAAGCTCATACCGTCCTAATTTCAAGTTCATCATCTGGCACAAAATGCTTTTTAGAAGTTCCTGATAAGAGGATGTCCTAAGTTCAGCAGTAGCAGTCATTTTTCTCCTTTTTAGTAGCTGGTGCAGGGCTGTGTTTTTGACTTTCAGCCTGGGAACAATGCTGAAAACATTGATATTTGTAGGTTTTGCTAAATAATGTTTACTCTGACCAAGGACTTTCTAAGTCTCACGCTCTGCCAGGGAGGAGGGGAAGTTGGGAGGGAGCAGAGACAGGACATCTGACCCAACCTAGCCAAAGAGGTATTCCATACCACAGCGTGTCATGGCCATGTCGTGGTTTAAGACTAACTCATGCAGTCTCCCTCACTCACTTCACCCTCTTTCTTCCCCCCACTCCCGGGGGGATGGGAAGGAGAATCAAAAAGAATGCAACTCCCACAGGCTGAGATAAGAACAATTTAGTAACTAAAGTATAATATAAATCACTACTGCTACCACCAATAATCATACAAGAGAAAATACAAGGAAAGAATACAATTGCTCACCACCTAAAACCCAGCCCGACCACGCAGTGCACCCCCACCCTTCCGGGTCTCTACTCTCTGCTCTTCCATCCTGGGCATGACGTGCTGTGGTATGGAATAACCTCTTTGGTCAGTTTGGGTCAGGTGTCCTGTCTCTGCTTCCTCCCGGCTTCTCTTCCTCCCTGGCAGAGCATGAGGCTCAGAAAGTCCTTGGTGAGACCAAAACATCACTAAGCAGTAACCGAAACACTGGTGTCATCAGCGCTGTTCCCAGGCCCAAAATCAAAAGCACAGCACTGCACCAGCTACCAAGAAGGAGGAAAATGACTGCTGCTGCTGAACCCATGACATTATCCACCCCTTATTCCATACCATTCATGTCATGCTCAGATCCCACATTTTCAATATACCATCACATGTATATATATACATACACACACACGTACAGAGGGAGAGAGAGATCATCCCTCAGTGCATAGACCAATCCCTACAAAGCTGCTGCGTCCATCCAGTCCATGATATCGGGCTCCATCTTCTGTAACAGTCTTTCAGAGCAGGAGAGGCTGTGTGCAGTGTTCACACTCGTGAATAACCTGGGCAATAATGTCCATTGCTAAGTCCACCCCTCGATCATAAGTCCATCTGTATGTTGCATCTCTGCCCTGATGGCCTGAGGTGTCATGGGCCCACCAGGCTCAAAATAATTCACCCCCCCCTCCAGCAGTGTCTGCAGCTTGTTGCTGGGAACTCCATACAGCTGCCTTCCATCTGTGATGCTTCCAAAGCACTGGAGGGGCCCAGTGGACTAGATGCTTGCCCATACTGTCCCACACACTCTGCCACTCATGACTGTCCAGCTGCAGGGAAAATCTCTTGGTCATCCTACATCGTAGTCTAACCCCAGACAAGGCCCACACCCCACTCTGCTTAACTCTCAGGACCAAACAAAATCGCCATGGGTAAAACACACCCTGTATGTGTGCCAACACTGTGATCCCCATCACAATCAGCAGGCAGGTCTCAGGGGTACCCAAAGGCCATTCAGACCCTTCAGAACTCTCAAATGAGGCTGCTGTGCTTGTCACTGGGGCTGGTGTAGCTGCTGTGCTTGCCGGCTCTCTCACCACCAGCTGCTCTTCGCCTGAGTCCAGATCTTCCTCCTCTGCCTTGCTGGGAAGTGCTGTGTGGTCTCCTGCATCCTCCTGGGGCTCGGGCTCACGGGGCTCTGCGGGTGGCTGCTGGGGAATGCTCTCGACCACCGTGGGGCTGGGCTCGGCCGCCGCCTGCCCCCGTCGCTCAGTAGCCGCCTCCTCTCGCTGCTCGGCAGCCGCAGGGCTCAGCTCGGCTCAGCGGGGGGGCTCACCTCCTCTGCCACCTTCTTTGTGGCCTCCTGGTCCCGAGGGCCGCGCTCCCAGGCCGTTTCGGCCGCCCGTGGCTCCTGGGGCGGCCCCCGCTCGGCTCTCTGCAGCCTCACAAAGATGGAGGCGATGACGAGGGCCAGGACGGTGAAGAGCAGCCGAACTGCCAGGTACAAGTCCACGTTCACGTTCACATCCACCCACCCCCCCCCCCCCCCCCCCCCGCTTCCGGAGCCCGCCAGTATTACAAGCCATTCCAATAAAGTACAATGAAACAAGAACCTTAACCCAAAACCCATATCCGAAAAATGCTAAGATAACAAATACTGGCTATAAGTAAGGTACAACAGGCTGAAACCATGAACTCAAGAGAATCAAGAGCAACATCTTTGAGAGCCAATAAATCAGCATTGTGACGAGTGGCTATTAATCCTGTCGTTATCTCAACCCTTCGTGCCCCACGTTGGGCGCCAAAAAGAACTGTCGTGGTTTAAGACTAACTCATGCAGTCTCTCTCTCTCACTCACTTCACCCTCTTTCTTCCCCCCACTCCCGGGGGGATGGGAAGGAGAATCAAAAAGAATGCAACTCCCACAGGCTGAGATAAGAACAGTTTAATAACTAAAGTATAATATAAATCACTACTGCTACCACTAATAATCATACAAGAGAAAATACAAGGAAAGAATACAATTGCTCACCACCTAAAACCCAGCCCGACCACGCAGTGCACCCCCACCCTTCCGGGTCTCTGCTCTCTGCTCTTCCATCCTGGGCATGACGTGCTGTGGTATGGAATAACCTCTTTGTTCAGTTTGGGTCAGGTGTCCTGTCTCTGCTTCCTCCCGGTTTCCCCTCCTCCCTGGCAGAGCATGAGGCTCAGAAAGTCCTTGGTGAGACCAAAACATCACTAAGCAGTAACCAAAACACTGGTGTTATCAGCACTGTTCCCAGGCCCAAAATCAAAAACACAGCGCTGCACCAGCTACCAAGAAGGAGAAAAATGACTGCTGCTGCTGAACCCATGACACCCGCTATATAAACTGGGGGCAGTTACCCGGAAGGGCCAGGCCGCTGCTCGGGTCAGGCTGGGTATCGGTCGGCGGGTGGTGAGTGGTTATATTCTCTTCCCTTGTTATTTCCCTTATCATTATTATTATTGGTGGCAACAGTAGCGGTTTTATGTTATACCTTAGTTACTGAACTGTTCTTATCTCAACCTGTGGGAGTTACATTCTTTTGATTCTTCTCCCCATCTCTCCAGGAGTGGGGTGGACAAAAGGGGGAGTGAGCGAACGGCTGTGTGGTTCGGAGTTACTGGCTGAGCTTAAACCATGACAGAGGAAAACCCAAAACACTTTGAAACGAGTAAACAAGGTGATTTATATTTAAACCCAATCATTTGCCTTCCTCTGATCACCAGGTCTCAAGAAAAATCATTATCTTCTACATTCACAAAATATATTGTGTGCTTATCTATAGAAGTTTGCCATGAATTCTTGGTTTTGGAGGTTTTTTTAGGTGTTGTAAAACAAAAAGTTCCTTTAGCTTTCAGGCAGAATTAGGACCTTTAGAAAATATCATTTTGCCATTCAATTACTTAAAGGCCCTCTCCGTAAGAGTATAAAATCAAGTCTGTACCACTGAGCAGTAAAGTAGTTTTTATCCACTGATATACATCATTCATTTTTGTTGCAGATGTAAAGAAATTGTAAAATTAGGCAGGCTGTTCATTTTTTATCTTTTACTTGTAATAAGTCTGATTTTGAAACTGAACTATTGCAAAACCATCCTTTGCATATTCTTGGGGTTTATGCTATGGAAATAAAGAAAGGATCAGGTAACCAGTAGGAACACCAGTAAAGCCTACTGCAGTCCAGTAACACAAGCCAAAGGAAGAAAAGTGAAGCCAAGGAGAGACTTCAAAGTCGAAGATGGGCTTCAAAGCAAAGAACAGGTGACCTAAGTCTTGTAATTTTACTATTATGTTCAGTCAGTGATCCAGGCCATGATCACAATTTGCAACTTAGAGCTATTATTTAATATTTGTACTTCCATTTGTCTCATCGTACACATAATGTCAGTAAAATACAGTCTGTGTCAAAAGAACCAGAAAGGACCTAGGTCTGACAGAAAGGTAGGAAGATTTCTCGTCCATTACTCTATCAATTAAGAAAAGTTGGGTTGAAATTGTGAAGCTCTGGGAAGAGAAAGAAAACCAGCTAACTTTTCATCACCCCTCTGCAATCATGTCTTTTAGGGGTGACTGCAAACAGCAGGCCTAAGGGGTAAGAACTGGGGAACATAGCTACTTTTAACTTTTCAAAACCTGGTGTCATGAGAGTGACAAAGAGGTAGATGAAGAGAAGCGGAGCCGTAGCATAAGAGCAGATAAGAGTCAAACAGGAGAGCTGCCTTTGTCTTTTTCTTCTTTCCAATTACATTTCCACAGAACCCAGAGAATCTACTAGAGAATTTGGAAGAAAAAAAAAATCCCTGTAGATTTATATTTTCCCTGAGGGGTCTTTTGATACCTCAATTGTTTTGTAGTACAAAACCTGTAATTAGCTATTTGGGTTTTGCCTAAACTTTGGGTACTTGACTTTAATTACCAATCAAATGCAACACTGCATCTGCATTCATGCAATCATCAGTACTAACTCACACATGCAAACCTTCTTTCATCTGGAGACAATAGAAAATCCTTTTTATTTGTTCTCACTCAGTTCTAACTGAAAATAACAGATGCTGCTAAGGAAGTTTGAGTGTTATGTTTATAATAGTTCACAAAGCAAAACAGCCAATTCCAAAGAGACAGGAAGGAGATTGGGTACAGTTGGAGTTTAAAATGGGATTTTTCATACTTGAATGCCAGAGTCTATGGGTGGAGAGAGGCAAAACACTTCTTCTTGATGTATACGCCTGACCTGTAAGTAGTAGTTATGAAGAGGCATGTTTGCATGGTATTACTGCAAAGCAGTGTAGTTTTGATATTTCCTCTCTTCTGGCTTTGTGCAATCCCTCTTCAGGAGTGGGAAGAGAAAGCAGGCATTTCTGAAGGCAATAACTGTTCTTCTATTAAACCACTCCTTTCCCTCACCTCATGTCTACAGTCTCTGGAAACAAATGGGAAGGATAGAAAATCAGAGAATACCAGGTTAGAAAGAGCCTCAGGGTCATCTGGTCCAACCTTTCTAGTCAAAGCATGATCTAGATTAGATGTCCCAGCACCCTGTCCATCGGAATCTCAGCAGTGCCTGACTTTGGCAAGTCACTGCTTCCCTGGGGAGATTATTCCAATGGCTGACTGGTCTCACTGTGAAACATTTCCCTCTTGTGTCCAGTCAGAATCAAACCAGGAGTACCTTGTGCCCATTACCCATCTTCTTCTCCATTCTTATGTATTCTTCACTTTTCAATCTATCTAGGTTTTATGCTTTTTTGAAGTGTTTTCATACAGAAGCAACTGCAGTGGGTGCCTAGGAACATTTTTGTACCACCTGAATGACTCATTTTAGAAGCACAGAGTCATTGACTCCGATTTCCTACAAATGTGCATTTTGCAGTCTATGAATCTTGCTACCCAAAATGCACAAGTCCTAATGATCTTTAACCAAATCTGGAATGCTGATTCTCTCTCTCCACCTGCCTTAATTAAGCAGCTAAAAAACAATTATTTTTAAGTGTGCTTTATTTTTCTCTCTCTCAATGTCTTTTATGTGTAACAAGTCAGACTAAAATGTGTCTAAATTCACCAATCAAAAATGTGTATAATTTTTTTCTGGAAAAGCTGGAGAACAGTGCATCCTGTCAGTTCTTTCTGTATTGCCAACAGTCTGGTCTCTATGCAAGCTCACAAAACCAGGAGCTTTTTTTTTTTTTGCTTTATGTTTCTTGCACAGGAGTAAGCTTCAGTAGTTATATGAATAGCTATATGAATAAAATACTTCATGCTTTACTTGCATGCTATTGGGATTCAGTCCTGTCCATTATCACAAACATTGCTGATAGGAGGAAAAAGGAAAACCAACCTCCCCCCAAAAAACTCCACCTAAACTAAACTCCAGCAATCCCTAAATATAATACTTGAGGGGAAAATATACTGCTGTATCCTCTTCATGAAGGCTTGCAGGCATGTGTCAAGCAGGTAAATTCCAAGTGCATGTGGTTTTGCACATAAATGGCATGGATGCAATTTACAATGGTATGAAGTGATAATCTAAGGATTTTTTTTTCATTTTTCGGTAACTGGCAAAAGAATTTATACCCATCACCAAGACTGAAATGAAAAGATAAACAAACCAACTTACCAGAAATTTCTCTCATCTAGCAATTTTTCTGTATAAGCTTATTCAGTATCATAACTCTATCCCTATGACATCCTAAATATTCTGTAAGTATCAAATCCACAGTCTTCTTGGACTCTGCATTTTTGCCATTCAGATATGCTTTTATGTTTTTTTTTTTTTTTTTTTTTTTTTCTGAACAGGATGATAAGCCTCAGTTCTTAACAGGGGATATTTTTAATACCTTCTTTCAGTAGACAGAAATTATTCCAGGGGTCAGCCTGGTTTATTTATTCCAAAGATGCTGAAAAAGTTTAACCTTTATTTATGTCTCTTTATTATTAAGAACAAGCAGTTATGAAAAAGTCTTTATACATGAATAAAATATTAGGTTAGAGGCATAATTAATATGAAAAGATACAGTGAAATAGAAAGGTGGTGAATATAGCCAGCAAACCATATATCAATGCCAGTTATCATATTTCATTGGAAGATGCTAAAGATTGAAAATCAAGCATGGTAACTAATTAGCTTTGTTCCCTTTAACCTGAAGGTTGCATATATAAAGAAATCAGGTTGTCCGTATGAGCAGAGAATAAGTAGTTCAGTGAAAGATCAAGAGTAGTAGTAAAAAGAAGCCGAGGGGAAACAAAAGTAAGAAATGCCTTCATTTATTGTATTTTAAAAACACTTTACTGATTTAATTCCTGTTGACTATACCCTCACAGAATTAAGAACTTAATTTCCATAACTGGTTGTCATTTTTCAGATGAATTGCACAAATTTTAGGATTCTAAATTATTTTTTCACACCCACAAGCCGTAACCAATTGAGTGTGCTTTCCTGTCTTTACCACTGGTCATTCTTCCACAAGGAGATACCATATGTTGACTGGGAGAACCATATAAATGCTGGGAATTTGGCTTTTCTTCTTGTACTAGCCACTTTCTGTCCAAAGATGAATGACAACCAACTTTCATTTGCATTCAATAGGAACATATTTTATTAATGTAGGAAAAGGCAGCTGAGGCATATACTTTACGGAAATAGAGTCCATCATTTTGCAACCAAAGAAATTCCACCAAAGCCAGTCAAGATTGGAGCATATGGGGAAAAATAAATGTATCCTGAAAATGTCAGTTCATCAAATCAACTACTATGAAAGTGAAAACTTTTAACAGATTTTTCAATATTTGGAACCATTTTCTCATTGTCTTGATACATATTGCAAAAAACAGTTTTGAAATTGTTCAACTACCCCATTTATGACTTTATGGAAGGAAAATACAGGCAATAGAAACAGTAGCTCTCACAAAAGTCGTAAAATTAAAAGCTGACATTGCAAACTTCATGCTAAAAAATAGTGTATTTAAATTCACTCAAACTACTATCATTCTTTTCATTTTGTTTTCAACAAATTTTAACAGGCTTACTTTTTGTGTGCTTAAGGATAGAGGTTAGGCTTTTTTCCTGAAGACTGTATTTTCCCAGAACAGAAAAATTAATTTCTGTTCAATTATGCTCAGAAAAACTGGATTTTAGACCTATTTAGAGCCAGAGATATTTAATGAAATGTTTCTCCTCAAAATGTCAGTAGCAAAATTGTTAATTAGGTTCCAGTTGTAAAGCTGTTATTCAGCCAAAGGAGAATACATATTTAATTTCAGAAAGCAGAGTGTGCAGTATAGAGAGATGAAAAACTTCATAGGGTAAAAAAAGCAACCTTGTATGCCAACTTATTTTTTAAACTTAGTGACTAAATGCAGCCACATTTCTTCTTCTATTAGAAAAATATAATTCTATATATTCTGTCTTTTTTGTGTGCAGAGGTAGCCTTGATTAGGGCTGAAGAGTTACTGGGAAATCAGGGCTGTATAGGTGACCTAGTGGGAAATAGCAGTCTTGCCTTTCAAGATGGTTGAAAGCATTTTTCTTTGTCCAGAAATCTTAGTCATGTTTAGAACCAGACTTCTAGACTTGTGGTACAAATATTTGTGCATCTCAAGCACTGAGTCTGGCTTTTTGGGTGATAGTATCCAGTATACCTAAAAGCTTTGTAGTATGTAATTTTGATAGATAATAATCCAATCTACAATTTCTAAAGGAATAGCTAACCTTTCAAGAAGCAAAGTTCATCAGGTATGTCCCATTTTAATCTAAAAGTTCTTTGGATGCTTAGCATTAACAAATTGCTCATGCTCGGAAGTCCTTTCATGCTTCTTCATGTGTTTTATCCAATGGGAAGTGAGCTTTCCCTTAAAAAAAACCTCACTGCTTTTGACATGAGCTTTTGGTCGAGATCTTCTGTGCCTTTGGTATTAGCTAAGAGATGACTTCCTACAGGAAACCTTTCTAGAGACAGAAGTTGTAAGTGAACTTGGCAAAACAATCCAATGCAAAAATATGCTGATAGTTATACTGTGTTATTATAAATTTATCTGTTATTATAAATTTATCTGATTTATATGCAGTATACCTTTAATATTGATTAAACCTTTTCAGATATAAAAAATTTTCACAAAACCCTGGGCACCACTGCAATTCATATAAGCTTCTTATACAGGGACCTTAATCAGTGCATAATGGAATGAATGTACAGTGAATTGGTCAAAATCAAGCACCCTGGACCACTATAGCTGGAAATTTACTCTCAGACAATTCATTGTTAATTTGTTCCAGAAGTTATTGCAAAGAGGTAGTGAAATGGTCCCAAATGAGTCATGCACCATGGTGTACTTGCTGTTTTGCCCTCTAATTCTGTGGTGACCTGGAGCTCTGAGTGTTACATATCCAAATGTCACTTCAGAGTGCCTCCCTGGAGGTATTTAAAGGACATGTAGACATGGTGCTTAGGGACATGGTTTAGTGGTGGACTTGGCAATGCTGGGTTAACAGTTGCACTCGATGGTCTTAAGGGTCTTTTCCAACCTAAGGGGTTCTATGATTCTATCTGAACCTTGGTTCCTGAACCCTTGTCCTATTTAACTTTTCACTATCTTCCTCCTCTGGAGGTCATGGGAGACTCCTACAGAGACGTAATATTTTCGTGCACTAAATGGAGAAAATGAAGATGGATTTTTATTTTTTCTTTCCCAGTCAGTGGGGAAAGTTAGACTTTTTACATTGCAGAGAAAGAATAAAGTATTAGCTCAGTTCTGGGATCAGAATCTAGGCCCTTGGAGGATATTCGTACTGATCCTGTATAATTTAATAAACAGATAGCTCTAAAGGAAAATCTATGGTTGCCAGATGACATGGCTTCTTCTGACAGCTCTTTTTTGTTTTTATCCTGACATTAGCCATTAATAATTATCCACTAAGCCAGCTAATCATATGGATACAGTGATCTTTGTAGGCATGCACATTCCCCGCCCAAAAAAAGAAAAAAACGAACAAACACACAGAAGGGTCATCTAGTATACAAAATACCAATACAAATTAAATATAGTTCTTATTGCTTGGATATTTTTTTATTTGAGTTAGCATGTACTAATTAGAAAGGATGAATCATGTTTAATATGCCCATGATCACGGTGAGAGTTTTCAGTGAATACAGTAAGAGGATTTGATGTTACTGGCTGATTTCTGAGCCTTCCAGAGCAATCAGTATCTGTACTCAAAAGCTTAAATCTACTTTGTGCTTTTTACGTTCAGAAGGTGCAAAGAAACTTCAAACAGAGACATAGCAATTCTTGGGTTGATGGTGTCAGTGCCAAAGCAGGCAGTTCAGCATGTTAATTGCTTCTACTGCTTGGAAACATCTGGAGCTAACACTGAACTATATAAAGCTAATTGGAACTGCTGCAAAGCTCCTTTCTGACTTTACAGTTTCATATAAAACAGCATTTTTGTATTGGATTTGGCATGTAGATTTATTTCTTCTATCTAGAGAGATGTGTTGTACCATTCTGTCTAGAGCAAAATGCTTTCACTAAATATACATACAAAAAATTATTTAAAAACTGAAAGATGAGTGTTTGTTTGAAACTCAGCTTCCCACAATTGTCTCTGCAGAAGGAAATAGTGAAAGACTGCTCACAGAAATTAGTATCTTGGCGTATGGCAGCTCCAACGTCTTGTTCTGGTGATCAGGATTCATTTCTGTGTGTTTTAACCACAGGATTAGTGAACTGCACTTTTTTGGCCTTTTTGACAATATTACTGCTGGGCTCCAGCTAAGTTCTGAACAGCAAATGTCAAGATATTTTCTTCAGCCAAGATTCGTTTTTGGCAAGATCTGTCAATTCTGAATTTTAATAAATATTTGAGGTAATTTGTTATCACAAATAGGAACTGAATTACAACTGCTATGTCAAATTTCATCAAAGTATAGGGCAAGAGTTGACCTCGATTTTTATTATAATTTGTGTACATTATGTTGCTTGTGCCAGAAGAAAATTTGTTGGAGTAAAACAGAAATTGATTAAAAAAAGAGAGAAAAAAAGAACTAAACCATCCACAGACCAAGAAACTTTCCCTTCCTTTCTGTGATAACAGTTAAAAATAGAAGAACACTGAAATGCTCCTCAACTAAAAGGATTTTAAAAATAACATGAAAATAAACTTGTGCACATAGGAAACATATGACAGAGAGTCATCAAATGGGTGAAAAAAAAATTTTTTTTCCTTTATTTTTAATTTTGTCCAGTGGCAGTTTTCTAGGTTACTGAATAATTAGTAGAAAAATTACTGATTTCTATATCTCTGTAACATGAGGATAATAACATTATCCTATATTTATTAATTACTTTTCTATAAATGCATACTTTTGCTATTTGATATTAGAGTGCTTGTGTAAAACTTTAGGTGGATATATAGAGATAGGCAGAAAGAGCCTGACACAAACCATTCCTTTTATCGGTCCAAGCAAGTCTGTGTTAGAATCAATCCTTTTTGAAATATTGGATCAGGCTCATTCCTATTTTTCTGCTATATGTATTTAATAGGAAATATTATTTGGAATATTAAAGACTCCTCAAAAAATCATAACATCACTGAATCATAGGATGGTTTGGGTTGGAAGGGACATTTGTTCATCCAGCTCCAACCCCCTGCCATGGGCAGGGACACCTTCCACTAGACCAGGCTGCTCTGAGACCTTTCCAGCCTGGCCTTGAACACTGCCAGGGATGGAGCAGCCACAGCTCCTCTGGGCATCCTGTGCCAGGGCCTCACCACCCTCATAGTGAAGCATTTTAGCGTCAGGTCTAACCTTAATCTGCCCTCTTTCATCTCAAAGCTACTCCCCCTTTTTCCTGTCACTACATGGCCTTGTAAAAAGTCCTTCTCTTTATATATAATTAATTTTCATATAATAATTCTTCTTCATAATGATAATTTGTTTAATTATTAAATAATATTTTTAAAACCTCTGTATTCTAGTTCTTTTTGTTTAATTCATTCCTAATGTTATTTAGATATCTTTATTCTTAAGCAAATTCTCAGGAAAGAAAAATCTCCCCTTCTGTATCACAGGGTACATTATTAAAACAGACTCTGATGAGCAAAATCCACAAAAGTTTAGTAAAAAGATGAATAGTCCCATCCATTTATCAGTGAACAAAAGTTTTAAGTCAGGATAATCTGAATTTTCTAAAGACAGACAACTGCTGCTCGAGAATCAGTGTGACCTCATCAGACGAACAAAAGGAGTGTATATATAGACACGTTGTGTCTGCACTGCTGATAGTTTGAACATGCAGGCTAACTTGGCAAATGAACAGGAATTTCAGGAACAGTTCAAACATGCAGGTAAGTATGGCACAATGCGCAGCTGGGCAGTGAGAGCTGTGTCCACTTGGGTCTGTGACTGATTTAGACCTCTGAGGGCTTTTTGACTCTAAAAAACCTTTGAGATTACAGAATGTGCAGTGTCTTAGAGCATCTGCTGAAAAGGGAAATATTTTTCCTACATCCAGAGAAAATATATCTTTCTTGCCGGCCTTCTTAGGAGGTTCAGGAAGAAAAAATCCTAGAATTGAATCACTGCCATGGGCAGGCAATAACTCCTTGTCTTTTTGGAATTTTAACATGGTAAGGCAAGGAAACATTTTATCTTCAAGAAAACTGGGTTTTGCACTTCAAGTAACAAAAGTGACTCTTACTGCTTCCATGCCTTGTTCTCTTTCTTCCTCACAAGCCGCAACAATTTCAGAGGTGACTCAGGGACAGCATTGACGTGTTAACTCTTAACAGTAGCCTTTGCAAGGTGTCAGATGTGTTTGAGAGACAGCTGCATGCCAGGTCACTTTGGGGGATTTCATTATTCTGTGCATTACCAATTTTAGGAGTGTGTGTGGTAGGGGATCTCTATTGCACGGCTATGCAATAGCTTTGGAAATGTTTGCTGGGCTTAGTATTAGAATCCCTTTTAGAAAAAAAAAAAAAAAAAAAAAAAGAAAAAAGAAATGTTTCTCACTGAAAAAAAGAAGCAAAACCAAACCAGTATTTTTTCATTGCCTTAGAAGTATTGCTTAGCTTTGTGAGGTTGTTTTGGTTTTGGTGACATGCTATGCAGTGAAGTTAACAAGCATATAGCCATTTTACTGTGTAGACTGCAAAAGTTGTCCCCACTGACATCTCACTGCAGATGTTTTTAAAGGTTTGCAGTGAAGGGTTTTAAAGTGATTTGCAAATTGTCCCATTCTACCTTCACTGGCAGACTACTTTTGGAAAATAAACCCTTCAGAAACCTACTGGCATGCTGACCTAGTGCATCCATCCCTTCTGCCTGTTGGGTTTATGCCAGAATGCAGATCTTGTGTGCAACTGGAGAGGATGCTGCTGCCTGACTACTCTGTTGCTCTCTATCACTTTTGCTATGCAAGACAGCTAAGCACTTTTTTTGATAATCATGATTTATTCAACCCTCTCCTTCAGTCTATTCTGTCTCTTTAAATCCAAAAACAAAACAAACAAAAAACAAACAAGCAAAAAAAAAAAAACCAACCAACAACCAAACCAAACCAAACAAAAGGTTCTTAAAGCTGTTTATCTTATTGTGAGTCTTCTAGATATATTGCATATCTTTTTCCTTTGGGGATATATTTTTAAGTTCAGGTAGTACAGAAATCATAGGCTGAAGAAAACTCAGTCCAGTTTTTGAACATTTGGTTGGATATTTAGTACAATACAAAAAATGCAGACAAGCACCAGGAAAACAAAACCCTGCCCTGCCTGGCACAGCTAGGAAAAAAGAATAGCCCCCTCACTATTTTTCTAACCATTCTTTTTCAAGAAAATCACTCTTTAGTTACTCATTTCTTTTCCCCATGGTCAGGTTGGCTGCATCTCCAAACACTTGTAAGTACTGTATGTTCTGACATATCCTGAAGTCATGCATTAGCACCTTTTCATTCAGCAAAGGGTGAGAACAGATATCTTTTGGCAGCTGACAGCAGGGAGCAGGCAGAAAGGAGGAGAGTGAAGCTCTAGGACTAGGACACTGTGGTGGCCTAGTGGCTAGCATGGCTAATGTACCAGCTGTGAATAACCTCCTTTTTTTTTTTTTTAATTCCTTTTTTTTTCTTTTTTTTTTCATCCCATCCACCCAACAGATGTCTCTCTGTCATTGTCATGTCCTCAAGCTATCCTAGTAAATGATTTGTGCATTACAAGTGAGTCACTAAGGTGGCAATTGAACCTCTTCACAGCTAAAAATTGTTGATGTGTGCACAGAGTGTGCAGTGTGGGGGAGAAAAAGAGCAGGAGAGAAGGGGATTTAGGAGAAAGAGAGAAAGAGGAGGGAGAGAACGAAAAGAAATGTCAAGGTTACCTTGTTTTGCCTGTAAAATGAAAAGGGAGGGCACATTAACTGCAGACTGTATTTGGTCTTTTGGATATCCAGCAACGAGGCAACTCCATCCTACTCCAGCAGATGTACATATTGCTTTGAAAGATTAAAAATGAAGAATGCAGTGATTTGTATTGTATATACACTTTATTCTGTGGAAAGAATGTTAATAAATATACTGAGAGGCTGCAAAGTTTGCCAATATAAATAATGTGGCATTTCAAAGTCTGTCAGTAAATGTAATTGAATTTTATAATGTAAAAATATAGTTTGGTTATAAATTGGAGTCATGCTTGACATTAGTTGGACATTAGGAGATGTTAATTAGATACTGCTCGCTTCTTCTTTCTGACTTCTTTATATTAAGTGAATTATTGGGAAAGAGGAATTTTCAAGTATGCAATTTAGAGATTTTTATTCTTGAAAACAAGGTGCCTGGTAATTTTTAGTGGGGGAATAAATGCTTTTTCAAAAACCTTGTCAGTGTGCTGTCTGAAACATACCCTTCCCAGTATGAACACAATATGGAAAAGCTAATCCATAATAATACTTTGTAATGATAATAAGCTACAGTGAACAAGTAGCCTAGGGAAAAAGACGGTAGTAGTCACCTTTAAACAGAAAGAGAATAGCAAGTAATTGTACATTTTTACAGTAGGCTGATGACAACATTTCCTGTGACTTTGAACTTACTTTGACTGTCACTGTTGGGGCAAACATTCTGCATATCAATCAAGAGAGTATATTTCCTGCATAACATTTGAGGAATAATGTATAAAATTTACTTATGTGATCTTTACATGTTGTCATCCTCTTTATATATGAATATATTAGTCTCCACATACAGCTTACTCTGCAGAGGCAGCATTAAACCCTTCAGTAGGGTTGCATTGACCTCTGCCTGTTCGATATCTGCATATTATTTCTCTTTTGCTGCTGCATTAATCTTCAGCCACTCATACAGGCGATCATGATGTTTTCCTGCAGGAGCTTAATATTACTTCACATTGTTCTAGGTGCATTTGACTAATTATTGAACATCTTTGCTCCCTTTTTAATAGCTGTCCCCATTATTGCAGTAATCACCAAATAATATCTTGGCACCCCTTTTGTTCTATGTTCACAGAAGTCTTTGGGGGCAATTTGATTTGTGCTTGGTCTCTGGCACTGCATGCAGCAACTATACATGTTGGTCAGTCTGTCTCCTCCTGAATGATGGCTCTTGCTCTTGTATAATTAGCTTGCTACAGCAGGGTTTTGATGTCTGCCAACTTTTTTAAAGTAAATGCTGATCAAACAAAGCTGCTGTTCACTTGTCCTTCTAAGCTGAGAGGGGTTTTTTTCTTAGTTCTTGGAAACATTTTTTTCCTCTGAGGTTTTTTTCTGCCTTTTTGATAAGCAATTCAAGATGCCTTCAAGAAGTACATAAATATGATACTGTGAATTATCAAACATAAAAGAAGTAAGAAGTCTTCGCTTAAGTACAGAGGAGGTGAAATGATGTCTGAAGGTAGAGAGTAAAAAATAATATTAAAAATAGACCTTGAATATTTCACTTTTATCTTTGCTGAAGGGGAGCAAATACTTATCAGAGGTCTTATCAGAGGTACCCAAACAATAGCAAAAATATATTTATGCATATGCAATATATACATCACATGTATATATACATATATATGCCTGAAGTATATGTTTAATCTGAAGAACGCTTTAAGAATAATGCCTTGTGCAGCTGCCTAGCTTACCATGGCACCATGCATCTTCAAAAGTCTCAGCCCTCTGCTTCTCTCCATGATAGCCACCTCCTTTTTGCTTGAAAGTAGGAGGAACTTGATCACATTATTGCTTTGAAAACTGGAAGATGTATTTTAAGACTCTAGGCCATTTGGAGGGGAATCTTGATCGCTGTTGTCATTAGTATGAATTTCTGTGGGAATCCCATCCTTCTTTGCCTTTTTTATGTCTGCTATTTTTATCTACAGCTGTACAAGTAATAAACATCACCCATCTGCACAAGCTTTGACACAGCGGATGCGTCTTAGTTTGAGCAAGGTAGCAGTAGTTAAAAACTCAGCAGTTGCTTCACTAATCAGTAATTACACTTAGGCTGCTGAGCTGACCAAAATTCCCTATTCTTCTCTGAAAATGCTGCAGAGTATAGGAATTTATAGTATAGTACAGGAATTTAGAAGGGTTGCAGGCTTGGAAGGGCCAATATAAAGATCAAAATGTGTGGTAAATTAGAGCAACTGGATGTCTTTTGGCCCTCTCATAACCTTTTATTAATAAATCTGAGTAATGTGGTAGTTGATAGTTGCCCTAATTTATGCACAGAAGTGTCAAAATAATCATGATTAATTCAGGAGCATTCTTATGCCAGTCTGCAAGTCATAACTTCTGAGTTTCGTCAGCACCTATTGTCAACAAAATGCATAGGGTTTTTACTCAATTCATTCATTCAGAAGTTAAATACAAAAGGGACAGCATAATTCTGCAATAATCTTATCTTTTCTCAGAACTTATTACTGTGTAATAAATGCATTTATGTTTCCATTATCTATTACTGGTTAGTTTATTTTATTATGGAGTCCCTGCCACATTTCTTCTAACTTTCTGGATCACCCTGGCATTTGCTAGGTCCAGTCGTAGCATCAGAGAGCTGCTACAGTAGCATCTACAGCAAAACAGGTAGGTTTTATGTCATCATGTCATTTAGCTATAAAACTGTGTAATATGGAGACCACAAGCAAATCACTCGGCAGATATGATTAATTCTGGTAAGCTCTCTTAATCCTAGGTCTATTAATTTAAATTTGTATTTATGGTTTTGATTTGTTTTGCTTTGTTTCAAGGACCTTCCTTCTCCTGTCTGCAAGGTATCCTCATGCAAGGTACAATTCAGCTTTTTTTACAGGTTCAACACAAGATCTGTTCCCCCATTTAAATCCCCTGTACACTCTCAATGCACTTGCTGAAACTCTAACTTATGCTTAGTTTTACATAAGACATTTATCTCTGCAGAAACTTGATCCAATTTAAGTCAAATGGTCATACAGAGCTATATTGTTTAAGGACCTTGAAGGGCGACTCTATTTCTCAAGCCAAAGAACGATCAAGTTAGTTCTGTCCAAAGCAATTCTCCATCACTATTGATTAAGAGCAGTCTTACAGGAAAAATTTAAATTAAGAAAAAAAGAAAAAATTTGCATACCTGCTTGTAAGTCATGCAAGCTGAGGCATTTTGAATTTTCGTGGACCCAGTGTTTTTACTTTCTGTCCTGCAGAAATAAAGGGAGAGGTACAATGAAATAAGCCTTAATGAACTGTTGGCTTACAAGGCTTAATTGATGTGGTAGAGATGTAAAATGCAAGCGGTGATAGTCCTGGTCTCCATTTTCAGGCAGGTCATTCAGAATTATTTTTGGACAGTAAATCTCAGATGTTGATGAAGTGCCAATGTAATTGAGTAGTATCACTTTCACTGGTGTGTGTGTGTTTAGATAACCAAATGTACTCATGCACACTAATATGTGATTCCTGCGCACTGAAAGAGTACTACTTTTTTTCCCCCTACCTGGCACTCCACTACTAATATTAAAAATCCAAGAAATTACACTTTGATCCTGCTTTGAGGTTCAACAGAGTTCTTTCAGGGAGCAGGTCAATATCACTGTGTGAATTTTAAAAGATAATGAAGACTTAGGTCTGCCAGGGTCGTACAGAAAACATCTAATGTAAGAAAACAGCATCTGGAGTACTTTGTTCCTCAGCGGTTATGCATGTACTCATCGAGATCTGTTACAGCAGATAATGAGAGTTGCTACATCACATTTGTTTTGTAGCAATCTGACCCTCCTTTATTTTTCTGCAATTGCTTCTTAGCTTTATTTACAAGCCTTACCCACTAAGCTCATTGCTAGGATGTCTGCAACATGCTGGTGGAGTCAGTCCTGGCAAAACTGCTGGTCAAGAGCAATAACCCATATCTCTGATTACCCTTTAGCATAATGTTTTATCACACATATAATTATTTTATAATATTAGGAGTATGCTACAAGAATTTCCAAAAGTAATTATGGTAGCATCTATAGATCAGAATGCTTGATTTGTAAATGTGACCTAATATTTCTATATTCTTTGCATTTAAAAAAAGCTTTGCCCTGAAAACTAAATACTGATTAAAGTTGTATTCTGATGCTTTGTGGTGGTATTTTTAATAAAATATTATCTGTGGTAAAATGTAAATAAAAAAACAAATTGGTTCATTCATCATATATTTTAAGCAGTTAAAATGAATGAACTCTCCTTTGAGAAAACATCTGACCAAGCAGAATAATGGTTATGCATCTGAGAATATGTTTAATGAACTCACTGATTAAAATGCTGTTATTTTGGAACCCACTACTATGTGTTTTAAATTAACTGAAACCCCATTGCTTGAAAGGCCTTCCCCCTCTTTCCCCTTTCTGTCCTAACATACCAAAAATAACTGATCTTAGCAACACATGTAGGAGCAAAGGTCTTCCCTAGTCAGGAGTGCTTGCTGCACAGTCAAATGTAAGAGCCCACAAGTGGAGGAGTAGCTATTCATGAGTTTTCCCTCCATAATCATTTGTCTAGTGTCAGTTCAAAGTCAGGGAACTTGCCAAAGATCAAGCACATTTTTTTCTTTAAACAGTACTTACTGTAAATATTCTAGCTGATATTCATTTTCCTTTTCTTCCTGTTCTGAAACATACATATTTACTATGCCAGTAATGTCTGGGTTTTATAGGTTGAAGGAAAATGTACAGCTTGTCTGCAAAGTAAGATTATTTCAAATAATAATGTGTAATCTTTTGGTACTGGAAACTGGGAAAATTCAATTGCATAAAAATAAGAAAATAAACACCCAGCCCGAGAATTTCTAAAAGCTCAAGAATTTAACCTGAACATAACAGTAGATGCCGATCTAATTTGCCCTTTAGGTAAACTTTAAAACTTGTCCTGTTTATATCGTGTGGTAATGTGACTTAATGTGCTAGATTTATGCTTCATTAATATTTACAGATGGCAATATATATATGTTCTTCCTGTGTATATCAATTACTGCTGCCATATTTCTTTTTTGATGGTTTTAATATTCTTTTTCTGTAGAAAAGTGAAGGTGTGATTATTAGTGCCGAGTTTTCAAACCACAATTAAAAACCTGTGAAAGTATCAAAAACCCATTTCAGACACAATTACGTGATGTCACAGTTATATCACATTACCTGCTTTTGAGGGAACTCCTCCAATCAGCCCAGCTTGAACCTGCCTTGCTTCAGGTTGAGGGAAGAGCAGAGTTTGTAGCTAAATGTAGACCTGGGCTGGGAGCAGAGTTCACCAGATTAACAAAATATAGTAGAACAGCAGCTCATGCATGGAAAGGACTCAGATACAACTCAGGGAGGATTGTATTGTAAGTCAAGTTGACTTAGGAATGAAGGCTGTGGGAGAAGATCCAGAGTAGCCAAACCCAAGCCGTGACAATGTCCTTTCTTATGGCTTTTATCTGATGAAGTATCACAATATAAATGTGATTGCTCTTTCTAGATTCCCCCATTAAAGTATTTTTTTATTGCCACCAATACAGGAGAATATAACATGTGATGTTAAACGTATTTTTCGACAGCCTTCATTTCCACTAGTTCCAAAAGATAACAGTGTTCCAATTCTGAGATTTGGTATCGTTAATTTAATATAAATTTCTATATCTGAAGTCAGGCAAAAGGAGAGCTACTCAAAATAACATTTTGTGACAAACGTTTCACACTAGTGGATGAAAAAAAAAAGCCTGAATTCATGACATTTTAAAAGGTGACCATGGAAAGCAAAGTGGATAAAAACCAAGAAGAGATACAGACCTGCACCTATAATCAAGGTATACTCTTCCCAGTAACTTTTTTTGAAATAAAATCGCAAATGCCCAAGACATCCTTGGAAACTGGGCAATGTTCTTATAAACAAAAGATTATTGACAGAAGTTTTTGGCATAATTTTCAAAGAACGGTGTTTCTTTTAAAGCAAGCTGGTTTGCCTCAGTGTATCCTGACTCATAAAAACAAGCTTCTCCTGAACTGGAGGCTGTCTTAGGTCTTGTAAAATAAACCTGAATCTTGTGAAGGCTTCGGGGAACCCTTCTGACCACTGTGCATTTTTAGCTGTGTGCATGAAAGAAAAGGAAACAAATACAGGTCTTCTTCAGGGTTTCTCAGAAGACAGTCACTTCACTGGATTCGCTTACTTTGAGTTGTGTCGTAAGGAGATAAATGATCGACTGAAAGTTTTGGATGCAAAAAGTTATTACAAAGAGGCAGCCTAACAATATATGAATATAATGCATTTGAAGGAATGCAACTTTGAAAGTAGGCCAAAATTACCATTTCCCTAGTATCTTTCACATCTACAAGTACAGAAGCTGAAATATGAGTATGTGTTGCAGAAGCAGACTCCTAACGAAACCAGAAAAGAAAGTCACAGAACATAATTTCAGGGAAAATAGAAGCCATTTCTTTATATGTTTCTCAATTAATTTATTTACATTATCTTATTATTTATATACAATATATAATAGACTGTTTCATTGATTCTATGATTTTATGTCTATAATTGACACTATTCATGCAAAGTATTGCGCATGTACAATGCTAACACAATGGCAGTGCTTGGTCTAAAACTTGACTATAATATACCATTATTACACTACAATAATTATAATACTGTTATTGCTTTACTATTTCTCTATACACTAATCTATGTATTCTACATACCTTTGCATGGTATAAATATTGCTTTATGTGGAAATAACTATCATTTATTTTTTTCAAGTGATACTAGCCTGATGTTAAACTTTATTCTCTACATTTAATTTGAAATTTTATTTCAAATAGTTTTTCTATTAAAAAGCATTGAGTTTAGTGGAATGATTGACATATACTCTTTAAGCTTCAAATCCAAGGTTGTACTGTTGTGTAAAGCAATTGTAGGAACCAATATTTATATATAAACTGTAAAATTAGACAAAAATTATAATTTCATGGTCAATAACTGTTGATCTAGGCTGCCTGAAGGCTGTGAGAGGAAAACTTATAAAAGATTTGGTTTTGTCCTACATATAAATTAAATTATGTCACATATATTAAGCACTCCCATGTATATTTCTTGCCACAACCATTTTTCATTGGATCATGAACAGATGACAGAATACATTCAGAGGACAGGGACAAGATGGGATTTACCTGAAGTGACAAGAACAAAAGGTGTTTAATGAAATCTAGAATATGCACTAAAGGTCACATAAGAACATTGCCTCAATATTGAAAGTCATTTGCAATTAGAAGCAGAAGTAATTGGATTCCTGTGATACCTCCTTCTTTCCTTTCTATCTGACACACATGGACATTACCTATGACCCTGGATCAAATATTAATAAAATGCAGATTTAAAATATTAAAACTTTACAGTCATGTTAATAAGTACTGTCAATCTGATGAGACTCAACATATGGCTAATTTAAGAGTTAAGATCAGATGTTCATAATTCTCTAGATTATCAGTGTCTTTTTTTTTTAAGTAAGTTCAGTATTTCACTGTGGAGTTAGGAAAAAATAAGTTGCTTTTTTTCTGGGGCCCCCGAGACAAAGAATAATATTTTTACTAGATCCAAGATCAGCAATGCTAATAATGGTTACAAACAGGTACAATTTTCTCCTTAGGATAAATTCCAGACCGTGGGGTGAGAAGGTGTCATTAATTAGGGGAAAAAAAGGATTGTTATATTAGCAAATACTAATATTACCAGGTGCATATCTGCATCGTTCAAATCAAAGGAAAACAGAAGAGTATTTTTCAGATTTCTGTGAAAATAATGCAAATAAGATTATAGGGTGGTTTAAGTTGTTTTGTAGTTTGCTGGGTTTTTTTTAATCTTGATAAAAAAGAAATATATACTTATATGTTGATAAGCATACACTTCAGTGTGACACTCCAGACAGGTGCAAATAATAATAGATATTTTAACTCATAGTGTAAAAATCTGCATTTATGTCACTTCTGAATCTTTCTTCAAATTTTGACAGGAGTTCAAATTCTTGGTCACTAAGAGGCTCTTCAGGGGTGCAGGATACTTCTAACAGTTGTATTCAAACTGGAACATTAGTGTGACAGTTTGACATGATCTTATGAGTAGAAAGCAACTAAGCAGAATTACATCCATGGAGGAAATAAGACCTGCTGCAAATTGTAGGGAAAGTGTTGGGTTTTACTTTTGAAGTACAAAAATGGACGTTTAGAAAGATGCACATAGTTTCCCCTCCTTTCTTTCATCTAAAAGGGTAGCTCCTGCTTTAGAATAAGATTGTATATCTCTCCTTTCACACTCCATCTTCTTTTTCATAATGGGATCTGAACTGCCTTTGTTATGACCAGTTCTAACCCTCTCTGTTCTCTCTGGACTCTGGACCATCTGCTAACCCAGAAAGAGAGAAGGATTGTGTGGGAAGAAGCACAATAGACTACATATAAAGCAAAAAAGCAAATAGCTATCTAGCCAGGGTGAGGAGAGACAGTAAACTGTGATCTCCACAGCTGTTATCCTCACTTCTCATATGGGGAAAATGAGAAAAGAGGAAGCTAGCATTCATTAAAAAAAAATGTTTTAATTCAAAAGCTTTCAAAAGGAACACATTCTAAAGTGATTTACTCCCTCTCCTTTCTTTTTTTAACACTGAAGTGTTTTATAAAAATGTTTCATTTACTTCAAAGTCAGTCTGAAATATTTCAGTAGCAGCTCTTGAAACTTTTTCCACTTTAAGAATTGTAAGAAACTTTTGAAAAATAACTTGATGTTGTCAATGACATTGTCAACAATGACTATCTTTTAAGTTTCTGAAATAAGGTGATTTTTTTTTACTTTTGCAAACTGTAAGAAAAATTTTGATCCGTTCCATGTGTGCTGTTTGCTCAGTATCACACAATGCATCAGCGTTAGAACTAGGATTAAAATTCCCAGTCTTAATCTTTTTTGTTCTGACCTTTAATGCTCAGCTCTCTCATTACCAAATCTGCTATTAAAAGCATTTAAATCAACAGTATAGTACATTTTTGACAAGGAAGTTTAAGTATAAGCAGAATTAAGGGAGTGTTATTTAAAAAAAAAAAAATAAAAGAAAGCTGAGATATTCTTCTGCTTTGTACAGAAAAATACAAGAGATGTACAGACTTGTCCGTCTTCTGAAACACCCTACCTGCAGTGCAACATCCTCCTAGTGACCAGCATTTCCGGATTTCCGGTGATAGCATACAGCTGATACTGGTGTGAATAAATTCTTTAAACTTCTGTTGCTGGCTGCCAACTGTCTGTCTTTTTCTGCTTCAATGGAGATGGCAGATAGTTCAGTAAAAGGAAGTTAAATGAATTCTCTACAACAGTCTTGTCCAACCATTGCAGCCTCAAGGCCTAAAATATTCTCTCAAAATAACCAGGGAGACATAACCAATATTTTGGGGCTAGGTTGTTGGCTCTGGGTTAAGACCAGAGTGGTGAATTTCTGTGACATAGGAACATGGGCACAAGGAGAGGGCAGGAGCTGGGGTTTATATTTAATATACGCATTACTGAATGATCAAAAGTAATCAAAGTGTGAACTAATTTCCCCACTTTGCCTGCAAAAAAAATGCATAACCCAAGAAATCTCAACTTTTTTTTTCTTTTTTTTATGTAAAGTGCATAGAACGTGTTTCATCAGAAATATCATGAGTGTTCTTTGACCTACATAAATCAGGAGAGAAGGTCATTATCTTTCTTATCTCTGACAGGTCTTGGGTGTCTCACACTTGTAGTCTCAAAATCTATGCACTGCTTTTACCAGGCTAGACAAGATGCAGTAAGGAATCTTGGTGGTTTCTTTCTTTTCTGTTTAAATGCAGTCCAGCATTGTAGTAAAATGCTATCTCAGCTGCTGCCTGGTCCTCTGCTAAAGGGAAGAACCATGTATTAATGAAGTAACTGCTATGTTGAGACACAGGAGAGATTTTCCTTTACCTTGTCAGCCAAAATAACAAGTGTTTTGAAGCTCATTTTGTTTCTTTTTTGTTGTAGTTTTCTTTTTTTTTTTTTTTTTTGACCCAGTATTTTGGACACTGATGTCGAAAGAAACTTTAGTCTTGGGCAGAATTAAATGAGAATTTGTTGCACATACTGAGCCTTTGGTTTACCTGCAGGTCCAAGGAAGGCTGCAGTATGAAGGAAGGGAGCAGCAGACCTTCCCTTTGTGCTCCAGCAGCAGACATTTCCCTTTATGTTCCTCTGTGCTGATAGGAAAATGCAGCTGTATTTACCTCCAAAGAAAGACTGGGGAAAATCTTACACAAGTTACAGGCTATGTGTGGGGACTTCCCATGTTAAATCAGTAAATTCTGGGTGTGTAAGAGACATACACTTTCATCTTCTTATTTTAACAATGTTGCACTAGCTTTGAAGCTATGTCCTGAAAAAAAGAGAATAGGCTTAATGGGCTTTTTAATTGATGGCATTTACTGGTTGAGCTGAGGGAAAAACAGGAAGATACTGGCTTAATGTGAGGGAAGGTTCAAGAACTTTCAAGAAGCGAAGAGTAAATATTATAGTCTGTGTTCTTTCTTTTATCCTAGAACCAAAGTGCCTCTCATTGAACAGCAGATATATCTGTAAATTTATTTTTTATTCTTGTAAGTAATCAGAGTAACTCTGCAGTCATTAACACATCTACTTCTTAAATTTACTGAAAACTATTTTATATACCTTTAAAATTGATATTGTAAATTAAACATTTAAAGCTAATTTCTATTCCAGTTAATCAAGAGCAGTAATTAAACACCAGGTTCCTTAAATGATATTCTATCACAGCCTTCATGTTTCCCATCACACTACATATGGTCCAATTGTTTACAGATGACAAAAAAAAAATCCCTGCTCAGATGTTAAATCAAGATGCTTTCTTCACTTTCAAATGGTAGACTAGCAGCCAATTTTTACAACGAGTTATTCTGAGTTAAAAAAAAAAAAAAAAAAAAAGCAAAAAAAAAACCACCTCAAAATGAATAGAAAAGAAAGGAAAAAAAAAGGCTTGGACATTAGGCTTGCACAGCCCATTAATATCAGGGTCTGCCAAAACGGAGCAGTTTCTTAAGTGTATGTCCAACCCTGTATCGGAATAATCTCTTGGGAAGTTTATCTTTTTTGTGCACATTTGATGCGAGGCTAGAAAAATCAAGAGGGAAATGTTTTATAAGCAGAAATAGGTAACGTGACATCAAAGCATAGACAGAGTTCCCCCACTGGTACTCTTGGCAGTGTGAATTTCTTAGTGTTAAATAGCAGAGGATTAAAGCATCTCAGGGCTTGACTCTGCCATAGTGCCACTGCATATTTAGACTAATTCCTTTGTATACCTGTCTGAAACAAATATGAGTACAGAAAAGAAGCAGACTCAAATCGTGGACTTTTACGTTGTAATTATTACTGACACTTTTATGAGATTCTATTTTGGAGAGAGAAATGGGGTTGCAAGTTCTCAGGCCACAGAGGACAGGAGCACACACTGGGAAAAATCCCCTCAACCTCTAAAGCTATCAGAGATTATGAGACATCGTACTTTGAGTGTGCTGCATCCAGCTTCCTCCAATATGTTACCACTAGGGAGGGAAGAAGAAAGACTTAAGGGTGTCCCAAAGACAGGAACATAGTACAAAATTAATCTGCATTTTTGCTTTGTGTAGTGTCACATGAACAGCAGGATTAACACGCTCTGCCCTGTTTTGATTCTAGCTTTTAGCTTCCCCAGATGTTTGAAGCTGTGTAATGAAAATTTTTGAGCTATTTGTTTCTGATTGTCTGCAAGAAGTTGTCATGTATAAGTCTGTAGCCAAAGCTGCATGGAAAGTGTCATTGGAACAGAGGCTTTTGCTCGTGCCAAAAAGCTCTCTGCTGAGGCATTGGAAATACCCTGCCCCATGGGTTTCTGAAACTGTTTTCTCCAAGTGGCTGAGGCAGCAACTTAGAATGTGTTTTAAATTAATACATGAAAATAATTAAATAGAGGAAGAGCTTATGCTTTTTACTTGGTTTAGAGGTGATGTACAGCACTTTTTCTAACACCTTGAACCACCTCAAAACTGTGGGGAGTTTTCTAGAATTTTTCTTCCTACAGCCTTCCTGAGGTGTACGCAATAAAATATAACTAAAGGAACCTACATCAAATTGCCTTTCTATTCCACCTTTGAAGCTGCTGTCCTAGTCCACTGGCTCAACCTTGACTCAGGTTGAACCTAATTCTCAGCGTTGATTTTGCTCAGAAACATGCCATTCCTGTTCATAAGCACACTATGACTGCCCAATAACTGTGTATTTCTTTATAAAGGGGAGGATTACTCTTCTTGACTATGGCCATGGTCTTGAGCACTTTATGGTCCTATTTTCCAGGCAGCATTAGAAGTTTCTTTCCACTTGTAGCCCCATCTTCTGAGGCCGGTTGCATATGGGTAGGAAAATGCTAGAAGGTTTTTAGTTTGCATTACTCTACAGCAAGCACTTGTGGTGACAAGCTTAAAACTGGTGTGCTGGAGCATATCTTGGTGATTCAAGGTATTGGGGACACTTATTTCCTGAAATACGCACAGATAAATTGGGTGCTGTTACTTCAAAAGTAGTAAGAAGTGTCTTACTTCTTCCTAAGGGTATCAATCTGATGTGAAGTATTCAGCTGCCATTTGAAGGAAGTCAAAGGAAGAACATAGAACACCAAATTAGAGCTGTTACTTTATGTGGACTGCTTTTTGGCCAAATGAATAAAGTGCATTAATTACAGCTTTGGCAAATGCTCTTGCTCTGCTTTCTCTGGATGTATCATGGATAGAGAATACATTTAGAACAGGCACACCCACTTGTTCAAGTGCAGTATTTGCAAACGAGTATTTTCTGGCTCTAGGAGCAGAAAGAGCAGTGATATTTCAGAAGATGATTGCTGTTTTAGTCTTAACAATTAGGAACAGAAAGGCAACCTTTAAATAACAAGAAAACGAACACGCCACATAACAGAAAATTGTTGTTTTAATGCTGTTTGAAAGGGTGAAAGGAAATGCATGTACTATAAATCAATTTTATACTAGTTCATGCAGGCCTCAATTAAGACACAGTATTTTAATGAAGGCATGACAAAGTAAAAAGCCTCTTTTGTTTTTATATACATATACTGAAAATATTTCACATTTAGACTTAAAGCTTACTGAGGTAAGTTGAGTTGTAGACTTATTTGTAGTCAACAAATATGACCACACAGACCTAGACCAGTCCACGCATAACAGTGTGGTGAGATTGTGTAATTAACAAATTGGATGAATCCGAATTATGGTGCCCTGCACATCTACTTCTAAATCAGCAGATGCAACTTGCATTTGGAGTCTTGATATGTACAGGTTGCATGTCATGTATATGTCACAGTCAGTGTCGAATATAAGCTGAATGAGAATTTAGGCTTATAAATTCTCTCCTAGTCTCTGTCCCTCAAACATGGTGTGCCCTTGAAGGACTTTGACCTTCAGTTTATCTCCCCTGAGATAAAATGTGCTTATTTAAGTGAGTGAATGATTATTTTTGCCTTTTCCAACAAAAAGCCCTCTTTATTTTAGTTTGTTGTGTAGTAGATCTGATTTAAAAAATTGTGAGACATTTTGAGATCATGCAAAGAAATGCATGAATATTAAAGGACATCTGAAGTTCTATGAAAGTATCACCAATAGCCTGCAGAGAAAATACAATAGAAATAAACTAAAGTGCAAAGGAAAAATTCATTTTTATTACTGATTCTATTTGAAAAATCAGTGTTGTTATCCATCATGGCTTGCAAGCACATACACATTAAGAATGGTTGATGCTGGCGTTTTCCAAGAATGATTAAATTTGCCATGCCTTATTACACAGATATTTAACTGGAGATTTGTCTTGTTAGGATGGAGAGGGAAGACAGAGGAAGAAATACATAACAATCACAAAGAAACATATTGTGTAGGGCAAGTGTTCCCTCCTATACTAGCCAGAATTGTTCCTGTCAGGTTATGGTCTTGAGCTGGAAAACTTGGCTTTGGTTTGATCTTACAGAATCACAGAATCATAGAATAGTTAGGGCTGGAAAGGACCTTAAGATCATCTAGTTCCAACCCCCATGCCAGGGGCAAGGACACCTCCCACTAAACCATGCCACCCAAGGCTATGTCCAATCCAGCCTTGAACACCACCAGCGATGGGACACTCACAACTTCCCTGGGCAACCCATTCCATTTTCTTTAAGATAATGTAATAGTGAACAAAATTCAGGTAAAATGAATTCATAGATGTTTGTGGCATAGGAACAGAAAGGAATTTGTGCATAGCAAATGTGAAGGGGCTGAAATGAAGATAAAAAACCTGAACATTTTTACAACAGTCTGATAACAGACACTTTTCAATGTTCTGTAAGCCTGGTTCGTTGCATTAAACTATGTTTCTCTTTTGAGGATTTGGGTTTTTTTTAATGAAACAAAACCTTTCCTTAAAATAAAAGTTGGTGTGTGTGTGTGTGTGTGTGTGTGTGTGTGTGTTCAGATGTAATTTTATGGGCTCAGTCTAAGTATATGAGCCCTCCAAAAAGAGTGCTTGGCCCATAAAACTTTGAAAACAAGAATATTAATTCATCCTTAGTTGTTTTTTGTGGGGCATTTCTACATAAACATTAGATTGAGAAAACAGTTATATGACAATAATCTGCAAAGTGATAATGTAATAAATATTCTATATTTATATTATATTGCATATAATACAAATAAAAGTGATATTTGTAACCTAATTTTTCCTTGTATTTTACACAAAGTATTAACTCACAATTATTTGTGGACGAAACATGTTTGATTTTTGGAAAAGTGTTCCCTTAGCTTAGCTACTCTTTGGTTTATAATATACTTAATAAGGTTAGAAAATAGTTATGCTGGCAAAGGAAATAAGTAATGTGGATAGGACACAAAGGGCAGCTTGGTTTGTTATAAATAAACTCTCCAGAATTAGCAAAATTGAGCTAAATGTAACTGCACAATAAAAACCCAAAGACTGGATATCAGTCTTTACTCCCTGGTAGCTAAAGGTTCCAGAAAATGGGAAACCAGTATGGCTGAACCTTGTGAGAAAGAAAGGAAGTATTACTACAATCCAGTAGCATAAAATACAGCTTCAGAAGAAAGTGGGACCTGTGGACAAATGTCCTGAGACAAATATTCTGACCTGCAAGGGAAAGATGTAGTCTTTTTTTTTTTTTTTATAATTTTTTACTTTAGATTATTGCCTAAGGATGTGAAAATACACTACGTTCTGTAGATTTAGGCAAAAGCCCTGCTCTTCTGCCTCTCTTTACATTTTAGAAACCCTGGATAAACAACCAGAGGATACCTCATCCTTGTCTTCTCAAATCTACTGCAGCAACCCAATTCCTACAGGACAACTGACTTGATGAAAATTAGATCCATCCCGAAGACTTCAAAAACTCTTTGGACTAACCAAAAACAACATAAAGGACAGGTCTGAAGCTAGATCTCTCCTTTGCAAGATTAAAAGACCTAAGGTCTCAAGGAACATTCATTTGCAGGCTGGAATACCATAAGGTGGTTAACACGAATACCTATTATTGCCATTTCTTTTCTTGTCCCCTTACTTTGCATATCTCCATTGCAAACCAAGTATTGAAGTAGCTTCTAAAACAGGTATATATATATATATTTTTTTTTTGCCAGATTTAAATTCTTGGAGGAAATAATTCCCAAGTCACTCCACTGTATTCTGGAGTAATGTTTGTGCCAGCACCCAGGAAGGGTCAGAAGGGTTAGAGTGAGGAGCAGGCAGTAGAGATAAGGCAAAACCTTAAACTGGCTGTTGCCACTCAACAAAGGTTGCAGTGTGAGATCACGGTGGAAAGGCAAAATGTGAGTTTGCTCTGTGGACCTGTGAGCAGCATCTAAGAAGTAATTGTTGCTTTAGTAGTTCCATAGTATAGTCAGCCAATTTAATTTTAAGATATGCATACCACTTTTGCCTCTGGTTTTTATTGTATGTACCAAAGGAACATGGTACTGGAAGTTTAAAAAGAAAAAACATTTGTAGGTCACCTATTTAGTCTTTCCAGCAAATCTAAATAGTTCCTTACAGTACATTTTTTATTTCTTTGCCATTTTCCAAATTAAAAGCAGAAGCAATGTGTGTAAAAATATTAAATTAACATTTATTTGACAATAAAGCAAATTACTTTTATATGTGAACTTCTCAATTAACCCTTTAAAGATTCCTTGGGACCACAGTACTGCGAAATCAGTAACATATTTTTATGTTGCATTAAAGATAGATATGAACTTTGTGTTGAGTAAAGGCTACTTTAATTTTCTTTTCAAGTTCAGAAACTGTAGAATGAATTTATTGTTTATTAAAGGAGATAGCATGATAGCACTAGAAAGTTGGTTTTTTTATATACAAAGTGGGAGTAGAAGTACAAGCAACTGAATATTTATCTTTCCCTGACAAAGTACAACTACACTTTTTCTGGCAAATTCTTTTGAAGTACAGTACCACTTTTCCTTTTTGACAAGATGATTTTAGTTTAATTTGGCACTAGAAGTTTTGCACCCTCTTAAGTTATAATATGGCAAAGCATGGGGTTTACTTCTGCTGAAATAAACGTGACATTCAGATTTCATTTGCTGAATGCAACCTTTTTGGCTTTCTTTTTAATGCTATAAAAGCCACTTGTGCATAAACAACTTGTATAGTCCAAGGGAGCTATGCTGCTGCTTTGCAGGGAGCTAAACTAGCTGAGATGGACCATGGGATGGTCTTGATCTTCTCCAGCTACTGTCAAGAAAGACGGAGTTGAAAATTTTGGAGAGTTTATTTCCATCAAGATTCTTTGCTAACTATCTTTCATCTATGATGTGATTATGAAAAATTTGCACAAAATTCCTTTCATGATTCCAGACCTTAAATGGACTTGTCTCCTGTCAATAACCATATGTGGATCATCTTTACACCTATAAGAACACCTGGGATGTAATTTCTTACTAACTCACCCAACTAGGACACCCCTCATGCATGGCAGCAACAAGTTGTTCAAATATATGCAGGGATGTTGCATGTCAGGGTTGTTGCATGTATTTAGTAAAATTTATCTCTGAACCGGTTGCTGCAGTTTCTGTTTGTGCAGACAGAAAATAAGGGATATGTCTGCCAACAGCCACATTAATTCTAGCAGCATTCTGTCTGAAAAATGTCAGCTATTTCTTATATCTGCAGCAAAACAGTTATTAGATTTATTTATGAGAAACAATTTCTTTTACCAATCTCAGAATCTAACTATCCCGCATAGATTTTCAGCAAGAGCAAATCCCACCCTACTGAGACCTATGGGATTTGTAGACTGAATTTGTAGAAGCTGAAATTTTGGATGTTTCTGGAAAAAAAGCAGATTAATTCAATAGCAGGATAAGTTATCTCCAGGTCTGCAGCAAGTAACAAGAGCTCAACATAAGCTGAAAGTAGAAATGAAGCAATATGTTTCTTCTGTTTTACTTTTTTATCAGCAAATCTAAAAACTTGATTTTTTTTTTTTTTTTTGTAGAAGCACAGAAATGGAACTACTATACAGGCATGATTATGAGCCCTATTACTTCCAACACTTTAGTTGAAGCCCAGACGCTGTTAAAATTTTGTAAGAAAACTTCCTCTTAGAGCATATCTATTTTGAAAAGTTTTAAATATACCTCTCAGATAAATAGGAGCATTTTAGGTATTGTTGTGAACTATATGAGGTTCATCCATAACTACTATTTTCCTTTAGTTCAAGTGGAAAAAAGAAAGGCATTTCTGATTCTGAACACAACTGGCTCATCACCTTTTTCCTGTTTCATGTCTGACTTTTCTAAGATTTAGTCTGAAATCTAAAGCATATAAAAATTCCCCAAATGGTCTCTACATTCTACTTTGTTGGGATCTCAGTGCAAGCTTTCCATGAAAAACATACAGTCGGAGTGGTGGCTTTCCAGAGTTTTCTAGAGTGCAGCTGACCTTGCTGTCAGATCTTCAGAAATGTCAAAGTGGAAGGCCAGTCACATTTTTTAGTATAATCACTAAGTGCAGCAACAACACTGTAAAAGACATGACAGAATTAAGCTCTTGGTCTTGCTGCATAAAGTGGGAGAGACTAAGATGGCACATGGAAGGCACACCTTTAATCAGATTTTCTTTTCTTTTTTTGCTGGAGTATTTTCCTCTGCTTTGCGCCTACCTTTCAAGTATTTTGTCACTGAACACAAACTGGTGATTTAATTTTCAACGTTCTGTGTTAGTTTCACACCATTCAGTTTCCAAATTGTCTTTTGAAATTACCTCTTGTCCTATTAAAATAATAGAAAATGAAAATAAGTGGTGTATGTGAGCATACTGGAAAATCAGCTTAAAGTACGCTATTTTTTTATACATTTCCTTTGTAATCACTGCTCTTTTCCAACTCATTTTACCATATAGTTGTGCATCCTAATAGTTCATTGAATCTGGCTAAAATTCACATCATAAAATGTCTCTTTTCATGATGATCTTGCAGGTTTGGTAGATCCACTTGCACAGAGCTCTCACAAATACCGAAGATCCTGACAAAATCTTCCCATTTCTCTTTTTCACTTTCATTTTCTTCAACTAAACAGCACATAAGCTACAGCAGTGTAGTGCTATTCACATTTGAAGCTGACAGAGATTAGTATAGGTTTAGAATTTTGTCTAGTGACTATCTCAACTGCCGATTCCCACCCCCTAGGGGTGTCACATTCTTGGGCTATTGTATTCATACTTTAAATGTTTTACAATTTAAAGTATTCATACTTCAAAATAAGGTCTGGTCTTGGCTTGATAAAATATAGCCCTGGATAACAGGGGAAAAATTTGAATTTTATAACTATTCTTGTAAGTCCTTACAAAAAAACTTGAACAAAATTATTTTTTGCATATCCTGAGCTGTGAAACTTGATACATGATGTACATAGCATACAGCTGACATTATTTATAACTTCACGTTTTAATTTTTCCCTTCCTTCTTAAGCTCGTGACTTGATGCACAGTTATATGACTAGTCACGCAGACCTTTCAGAAGACAAATTTTGATGCTGAACTCATGAGTAAAATATGGGACTGTTGAAATGGGTTTGCTGCTGACTTCTGCATAATACAGATTGTCTCCTACACACACACTTGTTTGACCTCCACAAGGTAACATGGTGTAAGTAAACACGTGTTCATCAGTAGCATGTAAGAGAAAGTTGAAGAGGAATTATCTAATGAGTTCATGGGACTTCCCACTTATCCACCCAAAGAAACATTACATCTCCTTCACAAGGGTTATACCATTGCTGTGCATTATCTTGTAACATTTTCCCGCTGGGAAGAGAAAGGACTATCTAAAATGACTGAACCAGCATAGCCTGGTAATGTAAAATTACTTTGGGATATTTCCTGTCACTGATATTTAAAACTGGAGACAGGCAAACAAACAAGAGGCTATATGGGGCATAAACATGTAAGTTTATAATTTTCTGCTTCAGAAGAAAGATGAGATACTCTGATGTTTGATGTACTCAAGTGAAGAATGTGCCATATAGGGATATACTAATGGTGTTATTCAAAGAGTCTTTCAAGAGGACCATATTCTCCACTTGTCTTTTACTCTGCCCAGTGTTCTTCCCCTCTTAAATATTTTTTCTTTTTTCTTCTATTGAAAAATCCAATTTGCCAAGCATTGGTGTGGGCAGAGAATAATCGAACCGCAATTAGAGGTAGTAATTTCCATAAGTGATATCAGTATCCAAGATGTAGCAGTAATAGGAATAGCAATCACCAAGTTTAAAAGAGGGAGCAGCAGATGAACCTTTCACTGTTTCTCTCAACTTGGTTTGCACAATGTGACAAAGCCACTCTCTCAAAGCCTCTGCAATTTCAGCGCTGCAGGATGGTGTGCTAGCAATACATTTAATGGGTATCTTGAGACTGCCCACTCCACTCCACAGTAATACCTTTCAAATTAACTAGATGAGTACGACAATTCCAAGCATATTCAGTTATAACTCTTTGTAATCCACAATTCTCAAAAAAAAAAAAAAAAAAAGAAAAAGTAAAAGAAAAGAAAAATTAGTACGTTCCGTGAAAAAGATGCGCAAGTTTCTATAAACCAGAAATATGACTGCAGGTTTATTGGATTGTATTCACTGAGTGGTGACAATTTTACGTAAGATTATTGCACCTACAAAGAAAAGGCTTTCTCAGTTCCAATGTTGTACTGCAGCTTCACAACATTTTAAATAGTGTTTTTAAATTAAACAATCCTTCTCAACGCTTAACATTCAAAACATTGTAATTTCTCTCTCATTATTTGTAAGTAAATATCCTGTAGTTACCACTGAAAGCATCAGAAGAAGAGCTTAGAAACTCTAAGAGGAGGAGAGAAGTGGCTTGATGAAAGAATTTATAAAGCAAATTATTAGAAACTATATGTTCAAAACGACCAAATAAACTGCGGTGTCCTCCTCTTAAATTTCTGAGAGTCATTTCATTCTCAGAAATATATCTTGTGAAACAAGCAATATTAAAGATTTCCTTTTATCTGCCATTTATCTGTAAAGCTCAGAAATGGTAGTCCCAGGGTGTGGTGAGTATTTTTGGAGGGGGAGAGGGTAGTGACTTCGTTTGTTCTGTTTTTTTTTCAAGGAAGGCAGAAATTAACTACATACATAGTATTGTTTATAAAAGATTAGAAGTTCTCTTCCTCTGAGCATTTAACATAGATTTACCTTGACCTGAACTCCCTTGTTTAAATACAGATTGGAAGGGAATGCTTTGGTGCACTCTGAGGTCAGTGTAACTCCCTTTGACATGACATAGTTAATTTATCTACTTCAGCCTGATAAAGCCAGACAAACACATCCTTTTCTGTCAGCCAAAAGACATCTTTTCATGAAAAGAAGAAACAAATTCAGGCAAGCTTTAGCGCCACCACCCGGAAAACCTGAAGGGACAAAAAGTGATGATGGTTTGTTTACTAAAAAATCTAAACATAACAAAAGCAGGGAAAAGAACAAAAGCAAAGAAAGAAAGAAACAAACAAAAAAACCCAAACAAAAACCCTAAAAATAAAAACCAACCACACCACACACACCACACCACCCCAACCCCAAACCCCTGACTGTTTTCTTTTTTTCCTTCCTAATTATGTATACAGCTTTTGTCCTGAAAAATAAAAATAAAGTTAGGACTATACAAGTTATCGATATTATAATGACCTCCTATGGCCTGGTTCACTGCCCACTCACACCAGCCCTCCCTTACTTTTACATATCCTCCAACATAATAAGCCTGCCACCACTAATGTTATAAAGTCGTAATTGTGCCTAATTGGTAGGGAGGTGACAGACCATTCTGGTAATGTTGTGAAACTGTAAGAAAGGAGGAGTGAGAACATTCACAGACCCAGCAGTAATTATCCACTAATTTGGCCTGTTTGTGTGGGGACAGCTCATTATAGCCCTTAAGAAACCTCCGAATAAAGAGAGAAAGTAGGTAGGAGGTAAGGTTAAATAATTAGTGTTCAGCAGATTTTTTCTTTTTTTTTTTTTTCTTCCTTTAATTCAAAGAACAGGATTAGGGAGGGAGAAATGTGATGAGTGTAACAATTGGGAATGGTGTGACATCGCCTTCTAAGTGAATTTTACATATTTGGGAGTAAACACAAATAGCTTACAAGGTACTGTGGGAAAAATTACATATTTCAGTGGTTTTTTTATGTAGGACAATACTTTTTATGTAGGAAAATACATTTTTAATTATAATGTTAATTTTATGCAGTTCATGTATTTTATGAAACTAAATTTTAGATTGAAATTAATTGCTTAACTTTATCTTTCTGGGTATTTTGCATTTTTATTGAATATTCTAATGTGTATTTCAATCCAAAGTGCAATTTCTATTGCAAAGTACAATTCTATTAAGAATATAAATCCAGATTTTCCTAATCTCTGTTGTTTCTTCAGTATAAATAGCTAGTGAATTATGCTTTCTTGAGAGGTAGTACATTAGATTTAAAAAAACCAAGAGCAGTTTCAAGAAGGGGGAATCACTAATTTTCCCAGCCTACAGAATTATATTGCTTGCCCTTTCCTGATGAATGGGTTGGTAATAGTTTATAAAAAAATGAGCAAAATTATGTAAGGTATCTTCAGCAACCTTCAATATCTCTCAGACCTATAATTTTATAATGCAATTTCCAATCATTAAGGAAGTAATTCTTTAGACTGATCAACAGAAGTAATTAACATGGCCTTTTTGAAAACCACTAAGTATTTTTGAGATATTGATTAGTTCTCAGCTAGTGAGCTGTGAAAATCTAAAACACTTTTCAGAGATAGGATACTAAATGTAAGCAACTGGAGACCAAAAATAAAAATACCATTGTTCTCATCTTCTTTACATAGTTCTGTGATTAAACATCTTATTAAGCCTCTCTTTACGTAACCAGCATTACAGTTTAATTTCCTATTGGACTGTCATGGAAAAAAAAGAACAAGAATCTACATTAGGAAGCATTTCCTAATTTTCAGTCTAAATTGCCTTTTACTCAGTTCTTCCACATCCTTCTGCTACTCCACCTTAATTCCTTTCCTTATTTTTTCTAGATACTCGTTGATATTGAGTAACTTTAGTCTGGTTTTATTCATAATAATTACTCAAATTAGAGCTATAGAACCAGATTTTGCTTCATTTAGTCACCAATATAAATATTTTCTTCTGTAAATTATCTTACTAAGGATAAATTCTAATAGGATTTAACTAGGATCTTGCATTCAAAGTGTAAGTATACTGCATTTAATTGTAAGGTTTCTGTTTATTGTTTGAAATTCAAGTCACACTAAATGTACACCTTCATGTAACATATTTCCATCATTCTAAAGTTGTGTAGCTGTAATAATTTTAATATTTATTGTCCTGCTGAATTATAATAGGATTGGAACAAGAGAAGTACAGGTAAAAAAGGACATAAAATACCTTTGTAGCTCTGAAAGTTGGAACTGGACCTTGCGAGTTGAACAAGTATTGACTCAGGCTCTTAATTAAGGTATTTGCTGCTCTTGCAGGCAATCTGGTAAAACCAGCCAGCTTTTGTTTTTGTCTTGGCAGTCATGAATAGAGACTAAAAGCTTCAGACCTGTCTTGTTCTGAGCATAAATGTCTCCTTTCTCTCTCCACACTACCTCATCCTCCCAACCCAGGGTTTCAGAGATCTTGTAGCATGCTTATCCTGCTATCGCTCTAGACTGGAGGCGTATTAATTCATCAAATCAGTCCAGCCCTTGGCCTCTCTGCTTGTAACACTACTCAGAATGGCAGTTAGTGCTTTCTTTGAGTTTTTGTTATTTTCTTTAAATACAGGCACCTGTTTTTAGGAGCCAAGTTGTTGCCTTATTCCATATACATCACCAAACAGTCAACAGATGGTGATAATGTTCATTTTCTGCGCTTAGTGTAATGTCCCTCAGCAGAAGGCCGGAAGAGAAATGAGGACTAGGCAAGAATACAAAGTTGTTGCTTCTCTATTCTTACTGCTGCCAAAGCATTATTTTTTCAAATGGGACCATACACTTTAAATACAGAGTATGTCTGTTATTTCCAGATGAATTTGCTTGCTTGGGAGTACTGAAAGGTTCTCTAAGACAGAATTTCTGTTATGTAGCGTTCTTTATATAATCTTGTACCTGTTACCTGCTTTTATAATATATGTCCTGTCAACTTTCTTGACCTATTCACTTTCTCATGCATGTAGCATAGGAATCTCTCTTTTTTCTCCTATGTATATGACATGTATATATACATGTGATATATATATAGACATTATAAAATAGGTTAGATGTATATTGATCACAGTGGAATTTGGTCAATGTATATCTACTAAAGGAAAAAAATATTTGTTGTAATTATTGATTATGGGTGAGCATTCATGGGGTATTTTTCTTGACCAGTTGAAGTTAAAACTACCTTTGTAAGAAAATATTTTGTAGGCTGGTGAGTATGTCAATAACAATAAGAGACTGACAGGGAAAAATAGCAGAAACTTCAACTAGAAACTACTAAGAAAAACAGCTAATTCTTCTATTTTAGCACAGGTTTTGCCTTTTGATGGTTTATGCTTCCCTTGATAACATTCCCCCATGTATATATATCATCCACAGCAATTGAAATCAAGTTCATAATAAAAAATTAGTTGTAGAAACACATTGAAAAATAAAACAAGCGCAATGACTTTCTTAGGATCAGTCTGCCATGTGCACTGACTTCATGTAGACTTTGATGTCAGTTCCCTTACGGCTTGTTATACAATCTCTCTTCTATCAAATGGAACAGAAAAGGTGTATTATTTCATAAGTTTTAGAAAAAGAAAGGAAATAAAAATCCTTGGATTTCATAGAAATTAACACACAAAGAATGTTTTCTTAAGGAAAACCTAAGACATTCAAAATTAATAAAAATACGGACTGCATTTATTTTGTGCAAATATTACAAAAATTGTCAGTCTCTTGCAATTCTAACATAATAGTTCTGTTTTAATTCATTTGCTAAGTCTATGCTTACTGATTTTCTTATAGCCATTACTAAAGAAAAATAAATGTTTAAATGTATGGGCAAGAAATCAGTACTGTCAGTATTCTTTCAGGCCTCATGAACAAATAGCCTTCAGTAATTTGTCTATATTGCAGTTTAATGCCAGCTTTTTCACCTGTGCTATTTGGAGGTCCCTTCCCAACCATTATCATATTGAGGAGCTCTGATCAAGCTGTCTATGTTGAGTTTTCTACTTGCAAAATACTTATTCTCAGTATTTTGAAAACTGATTTTCTTTTCTTTTAGGCTTTTACTCATACCAAGTTTGTGGGATGGATGATGAGAAACAGAAGTGTCAGAAATTTGCATAGGGAAACCATAAGTTTCCTTCTGGAGGTCTTTGCTCTGAATGTTCTTGAAAGTCACATGTACATTACAGAAAGAAAAGACGAAGTATGAAGTCAATTTCATATTCTTAAATATTTTAGTCTTCTATTCCTCCATCTTCCTTGATAAAATAAGGTTCAGCTGTAGCCCACGTCTGAACATATAGTCAATATCATGGATATTTCTGTTGCCAAGACCATGAGCTATGAGTTTTGTAGAAAACTGCTGCATGGCAAACCTTGTAGAACTGAAAAATCAAGACTTCATAGGTGGTCAAAAAATAGTGCAGAAACAAAGAAAATATCTGTACATGTTCTGGGCACCTACTACTTTTACTTTTTTGGCTTATATTTTCCATAACTGATATTTGATCTCACACTCACTGGAAGACCTGTTAGAAAATTGTAGTCATACGCACATTTCATATTCTATTTTTCACTGGTTTCTTGTTTAATAAGTTTTTTATGTATCAGCTTGTTATGTTATTCTGATCAAATGTATTGATTGAGGACCCAGGAAGCAAAGGAGATTTGGGAATGGATGCTGATGTGTTAAGAGAGCTGCCAGCCAGCTCTCTGGTTCTTGCCGCAGTTTGTTGGGAAGTGCCCATGGCAGGGGGGTTGGAACTAGATGATCTTAAGGTCCTTTCCAACCCTAACTATTCTATGATTCTATGATTGTCATGTATAATCATTATGCCCTATGCTCCCATGTTCTGCAAAGACTGAATTCCCCAAAACACATTGCATCACGGTAATCTATAACATCAAAAGGGGCTTACAAAGGGGAAAGTCTATGATCCATCATAGCAAATGTATTGCACATAGCAGATGAGGACATTGAGATAAAAGAGGACATAAGTCAAAAAAATTAAAAAAAGGAATCTCACTTATATTTCTGGGGTTTGAATTTTCTTCAGTAGATGGTTGAGAAAAATCTGGCTTCCAATAATCATATTTTTATTTTAAAAAAATTTATTAAAAAAAAGAAGAAAAAATGTTGACAAATTTACTCTTTTCTTTGGAAAAAACCCAAATGTTCTAAACACGATATTCCTTTATATTGGAAACTTGAAAAAAAGAAAACCTCTTTTTAGTTACTTAAAAGCACAAACTACTTGAGGATTAACAAAAAGTTTTAAAAAACCCAATACTGATATGAGCAACACTGCTTCAAGTAATAAATCACAGCTATAGATGACTTCCAGAACTCAGGAGACTTCTGAAGAAATGCATACCCCTGTTATCTTGTAGGAGATTAACTTCATCTGCATAGGAGAGGCAAGCAAGGTTTTGAAAGTATTCTGGAAGATTCTTGTGAGGTAAGTGGAGGAAATGTTGCTTTTCAATCACTTAAAGAATGTGTTGTTAAAATGTAAAAAAAAGTTTCAGTTATAAAAAGGCTGAAGAATGAAAGTGGGACAAGGTTTTGGAGGCATCAAGTAAAAGGACACAAGCTTGAGATGGTAATTTTTATTAGTTTTTTTCTTTTTTTTGCTTTTTAATAGATTAAGAAAAAACAAGGACATGTATAACACTAGTCTACTATTAGATGAAGATAGATTTTTTTTATGATATAGAGAAAACAGAAGTATCCAGTAAGTATTTCTAGTTTATATTGCAAGGAAAACTTAGATAGTTTATTCTTATTGTGTGACAAAGAATTCATTTTTCATTTCAAGAATAATGGAGGATGTGAAAGCAGCTGCCAAACAATAGTTTGATAGAAAATCCATTTAACTTGCATTCAGTTTTGTAGATCTTAAAAATCAGGAAGATGCTAGATTATGAAAAGAAACCTTATCTTGTCCTAACCTTTAAATAAGGATTAACTTTTTGATTTAAACATCCTTAGACCTGTTGAACCAGTACTATTCCTGAGGTAAAACAATGAAATATATAACGTGGGAAAAGAAGGACAAAATTGATGAGATATTAAAAGAAGGTTTATGAAAAAAAGATGCTGTCAAACTAATATTTTTATAATGTTTCATATTTCTTTTTTTTTTTTTTTTTGCTAAAATTTACGTAATAATCTTTGAGCCTGTTCCTGAATTATCCACTGCATTTGACTTCAGGGATAAAACATTCTGAATCAAACATGGAGTATAATCATAGCTAACTGATTAGAACTTGGTTTACTGTTAAATGTAAAAAATAATTGTGAACATAATTTTTTTTCCAAATATGTTTAGTCTTGTTGGAACTCAGGTATCAGTCCAATGCTATTCTATATTTTATTGACCATAAATAGAGGAAAATACAAGATTCTTACTGAGAGAGTTTGCTGATGACAGACTGGGAAAGTGATAAATAGTGAAGAGAACAGATGACAATGATAAAGATCAATCGCAATGTGTTGGGATACTCGATAGAAATAAATATTTTGTTTCAAAGCAGTATTTGTTTCAAACATAGGATCCAACACATTGGTGGTCATGCTTAAAGAAAGAGAGCTCTTTCCTGGAAAAGGTGATTGAAAATATATGAAAGTAGTCAGAGGCTCTTAAGTGCCCAGGAGCTTGTAAAACCATGCATAGGCTGATATTCCTCATGGCTCTATCAAGGAGATAATGATAAGTAGTAATAATGAAGAGGTGGTTTTGCGAGGTAGCTCACTTAATCTTAGAATATCACCACCTAAATAATTCACTTGTATCCTGTGAGAGACTTGACATCATAGTCACTGCTACCTATAAATGTTTAGTTTCTTGGAGGAAAAACAAAGTTTGCATCACTTCAAGAATCTATTCTTTCTCTAGAAAAAACACTAAATCTCATAGAAGGCCTAACGCTGCATGTATAAGATATGTACAGGTGTTTGTCTAGGCTGGACTGGCTATAAGCCTGAGACCTAAATGTCTAATGAACTACATAATGGCAATACCTTCAGTCAATTATCCTAGTAAAATGCAAATTGGTGTCAAAGTTAAAAAAAAAAAAAAAAAAAACAAAAAGGAAAAAAAAAAAGGGAAAAAAAAAAAAACACCAAAAAAAACCCCCCACAGCATAGAAATTAAAATTGACTTTCCAAAAGCAGTGGGGAAATTTTGGTTTTGAATATGCTTTTCTTTTTCTTTCCAGGGGTTAAAACTGTCTGAATTTGACTAATGAATTCCATTAGCCGAACAATTTTTCATGCTTCAGACTAAATATTTAGAAGTGTTTTTTCTTACTAAAACTTCAATAAAAACAATAGTTGTAAACTAAATCTAAGAACATAACTTGCAGATGATAATGTAGAGCAATATATTTATTTTCTTTCTGCCTTCAGGATGTCCAGAATCAAATTCCTGGATAATCATCCATTGACTTTAAGTATAGTGCGACCTTGTGAATAAGGAACAAACAATACATCTATTACTTGACACTTGACAGTATAAATTAAAACTGGATTAGTCAAATAAACAATGTGATATTGTTTTTGATGCAGTCTGAATGAGTATAATGATGATATGTCTTGACCGAAAACCTTTGGAAGATTATCACCAAAAATTAGAAAACAAAAGCTGAAGAAAACTTGACTTTTGCTTCACCACACTTGGAATTTGAGTTATGATATCAGCTTGATGACAAGTTTCTTTATGAAAACAAAGAGTTGATTTTTTAAAAAAAAAAAAGGAGCAGATTTATTTAAAAAATGGTGGTGGTCTTTGAATGAGGTGTCACTTCTTTAAAACAACTAACCAAAAAAACCAAAACAACAAGAAAGGAAACAACCAAAACCCCAAAAATAAGTATATTAAATATTATTTGACTGCTTTCTAGGTACTTTCTCTGAGCTCACATGTGAAGTAATCAGGCACATATGTCTAGCAATACCACAGTTGGATCCTTTAGGTGATATTTAATTACTTTTGTACCTATATTTTAGCAAAAAGTACTGAAAATGTTGTTGCCTGCAGCTTTCAGTAAGCAGGAGCCTATTATATAAACACATAGCAAGGTGTATTACATTTACAAATTTGCAATTACCTTTCCTCAACACAATTCCTTCTGACATGTAATAAGTGTATTGTGGGCAACTGTAGCTCTTAGGAGTGTGCTTGCATCACTTCTTGCCTCATTTAATCATCTGTGGTCGTATTAACACTTTCAATACAAATTTGCAGTTCACCAGGTTGGAGAGCCCAGGTGTCAAAGCTAAGATATGCATACCTTAAATATTCACATAAAAATTCTGTACAAGACATTCCTTTTTACACTTTCTCCCTTTGAATTTCTAGTCAATAAATAATTTACTAAAATTTGTTTGTAATTATAAATAAATTTATTTATATTATTTGTATAAATATATATAATTTTATATAATTTATATAAATATATATAATTTTATATTATTTATATTTAACAAAAGTTATCCTTGAAATAGGATTCTGTGTCATTACTCCTCTTTTGAGATACTCAACACTGTAAATATGCCGGGGCATTGCCCTGCTGGTAAATTTAAATCATTATAGGAAAGCGGGAAATGCTGAGTAAACCCGTAATGGCCACGAAGTTTTGTTCCCTGATTTTGCATCCAGAAGCATCATGTTCAGAGGTGCCAAAGCAACAACTCTCTCGCCAAATATACTAGAATTACTGATGATAAAAGTACCATCAATGCCCCATAACCATGGGAGCTGCTCAGTCGTTTTTGGCTTCTTACATGCCTCATCACTGCTTTAACCTGATGTGTGCTCATTGTAGCACTCTCAATCTGAGAAATGGTATGTGGGCTCACAAATCAGGTTTGCTTCAGAGAAGACAAACTTGTACTGCAGTGTCTGTTATCAGAATCTGATCCCTTCGACCTGCTGGTTCAAGCACAATTTTTTGAGCCCATCATTTTTATCTATTTTTTGAAGTAACATTGAAATGATTTTCAATGGAATCTTTTACATGCTGGTGGTTCATCGATTTTTCCATTCAATTACAATAACCAAATAGGCAAGGAACAGTGGTTTAAGTAGAAATTCAGTTCCACTGAATTTCCACTGAATTTCTTCTTAGCAGATGACCAGACAGTGCTGAAGTCTTCGGTTAAGAAAATGAGAGAACTAAAAGGAACTGTTCCACAAATATATATTAACTATTGGATGGCAGACATGCAATGTTTAAAAAAAAAAAAAAAAACAAAAAAAAAAAAACCTCAGAGTCCAGAAAAGACTCAACTAATTTGTAGTACATAGAGGAGGAGGGACAAATTTCCAATACTGCATCAAATTGTGATTAATGTAATAGTCATAGAAATGGAAATATAGCCAGTGTGTTAACAGATTTGTAGCCAGAATTCGTGTATGTTGGGTAAATTAAAATCGCTCTGCTACTAAGTGAAATGAGACCTACCAGCTAGAGAGAGACTGGATAACAAGTAAATGGACAATTTGACTTTTTGGTTATCCATAGAAAAGTCTAATAATATTGAAAACCAAATTTAAATGCATTCTAACAATATTTCTAGACTGTGTAGCTAAAATATATATGGTCTATAAATATATTTAATATATTATTTTATACACAGATTTATATACATGTCTAAAAAGATGGGTCATTCTATTCACCATCTCTTATGATCATGGGAGTAAATCTCAAGATCTACTTCTGGATTTTGTATATTTTCTTACATTCAGCTTTGCAAACTGTTGACCAGTGCATGTGGCTTTTTTAGCCTTATTTTTGCTGTAGTTAACAGATCAGTTCT
>CM054410.1:67482849-67642849 GCA_028858755.1 Ara ararauna
TTATTGCATGGCTGGGTACACTGCGATTGCCCACTGCCACCATGCAATGACACCAGTAAAGGCATCATCGATCAAAGCTGGTTTTACGGAGGAACAAGCTGTCCTAGCACATTCCAAGGACAATCCTACACAGGCAGATCTCAAACACCAGTGTCACAGCACATAGTAATATCAGTTTGAGCCCCAAGAGGCAAAACACCTTCCTATGTGGCTTTCTGGGTCTTACATGGATGCCTTCTATGCAGACAAGTCTGTGTCACTCTGCCTGCCTGCATTCATCTCCTCTGTGTTGATGGTATTCATTAATACCCACCTGATTAAATTAGATGAAAATACAGGCAGGGAACACTGTACTGGGTTTTTCTACTCCCTCTTTCTTTCTTTTTCTTTTTATCAACAACCTTCCTGCTCTGAAAGGGCCATTGAGAAACAAAATATGACAAAACACTAAGTTTCTGAAGCCTCCCAGCCCCTTTCTTATCCTGCCTTCTTCCATGTACGCTCCTCATGTCCTCAAGAGAGATCAAGCTTACATTCACTGGTGTTACTGAAACTGATTAAGCTACAGCTTTCCTGTAGCAAACCCTCTCAGCCCACCCCTCTCAAAAAACAATTCAAGCTTTGAGTCTAGAGGGACTAAAAGATTCAGCAGTCTAAAGCAATTTCAACGCTCCCTATTTTCCCTTTCCTAGTAACAATCTTACTGTCAGATGAACAATTTCCCTGGTGATAAAATCACTACAATGGCTATTTAGTTTCCAGGATTATGATGATTCTTTGCTTGATTAATATTGCAATAAGAAAAGCTTGCCAAGTATCTATCTTGGCCCTTTATAATCATTTAAAGGTAAAATTTTGTCGTTATGTATTCACATTCAACTACTACTACAGGGGGAGGCCTAAAATTTTAACACTGCACAGACTGTGCATTTATGATTTATGTATCAGAGGCTCAGAAAATCAGACAGAAGCAAGAAGAGTTATGTCCTAAGTGTGACGACAAATTTGGCCATAAGGTTTTTGTCAGAGGAAAAATATCACTGATGACTACAATCTCAACTGTGTATTTAGTAGTAGACTATCTAAATTGAATGCAGGAGCAGCCATCTATTTTTTTATGGAAAGAATTGTTTGTGGGAGTTGGATAATAAGAAGCAGCTTTACTGAAGCCCAGGTCCTCTAAGGTGTATATATACATATGTGTATATATATATATATATATATATATATACACATACACATCCTTAGCGCTCACTAATTTCCATGGCCATGATAATAAACCACACAACTCAATATACTGTAATAAGTGGTAGGTTGTTGCACAATATAAAAGTGATTTCAGACATTAATTATTTGAGAAATCTTAGGAGCATGCTGCAATGAAAATACATATAAAACCTGTTAAGTGTGGGAGACAGCCAGAACATTCTAAAATATACTAAAGCTACAGTTGCAAGAGAAAAAAATTACCAACCTCCCTGTTCCCAGCCCCAGAGAAATACCATAAAAGCAGCATCTTGCTATCGTAAAGAGGTAGGTAGAACTGAACGCCTATTTCAACATGTATAGAATATCATTGGAAAACAGCTCCAGAGAGAAGGCTGACCCAGTAATTTGTGAGGTGAGATGAGTGATGGCTATAAAACGATGAACAAGTTTCAGAATCAATTTGCTCACCACCATGAAGAGATATTGACCATTAGAAGTAATGAAGACTTGCCAATACAGTTACTGATACAGGAAAAACCAGGTAAGGGAATACTTGCAAAAATTTAATATACAAATCATCAAGTCTGGTGACACACATCTAAGGGTCTTCAGGGAATCACTTAATGAACTTGAAGAACTACTGTCAATTATTTCTGAGAATTCATGCACAATCAGGTAGGCACCAGGGGACTGAGGTGGGAAGAAAAACAATGCTAATTTGAGAAAAGGAGAGTTAATTGAAACTACTGCAAGTAAAATCTATCTTCGAATATCAGCAAAGTAGGAGATCAACATTAAAAAACATCACAAGCACCTTTAGGGCAACAAGAGCCTTAGAACAGAGCAGGATCTGACAAGACCTTCACAGCTTCAGTGGGCTGTGGTCTTCCCTACTTCTCATTTAGACATGAGTTGCTTCACTTCAGCTGAGGAGACCTTATAGTATTTGAGATATATGGTAACGCAGCCCCCAGCTACACAGAGCCATGCATGTGCAGGCTCTAGCTAACTGCAGCACGTCCACTAGCACCTGCAGCGCACCCATCTCGGCAGGCTAGATCCAATCATTTCATCTCATCTCAGCACTGTTCCTTGCTGGATGGCAGTTTGGGAGTCTGCTCTCTGCAATCACAGCTGCAAGTCAGGAACTGCATCATAGAATCGTAGAATGGTTTGGGTTGGAAAGGACCTTAAAAGCTCATCCAGTCCCAATCCCCTCAGCCACACGCAGGGACACCTTCCAACAACCAGGCTACTCAAGGCTCTGTCCAATCTGGCTTTGAACACTGCCAGTGATAGAGAATTTACCACTTCTTTGGGCAACCCGTTTCAGTGCCTCACCACCCTAAACGTCATATTTCAGCTGAAGAATGGCACAACTCTGCATCTGTGAGATAAGTTACAGTACCCCAAACTGTGCTGGAAAATGGCAGTGGTGCACTTGCTGGGAAGTGGCCAGAGTCTTTGAGAAGACAAGTAATAGGTAATGATACGGATTTGAAAATACACCTGTACAGTCCCAGAGGGAATGGTGTTAGTGCTCAGGTCTTTAAATCATGCTTATTAGTGATCTGAAATAATAATGAGAGCACTTATTAGTTAATTAGATTAACCAGCAAATGATATATTGAATGGGAGATGATAAAAACATAAGAAGGGATGGAGAAACAATAATAAGAAAAAGAGCAGACCAAATGGGTAGTGAAAATAGAGGAGGGGAAAAGCAAAGACTGAAACTGGGATCCGTGTCTGCAGGGATGGCTGTACAACATGACTGGGTAAAAACCCTGGTGGCCATTTGCACACATGTGTGCAAACGTATTTTTGCTGCCTCCCCTTTCCACTCCCACTCTGTAAAAGCAACCCTTTGCTCAGTGAAGCTGATCAACCCCTCTGCATGAGTCCATGGAGGGAAGGAGCTCTGCAATCCCCATAATTCACTCTTGCAGAGCGATCACCAGCTGTGCAGGACAAAGGTGCCTTCCTATGGTGCCTGCCCACTGCGCTGGACAAAAGCCTTCTCGTGCAGCGCTCTGAAGATGCATGGCACAATGGTGGCCCCCTGCTGCATTTACAAGATGTGTGGGACAAAGGTTTCTCATGTTGCACAGGAGCCCAGAGGGATCTCTGGATGTGCCTCTGGGCTGGAATACATGTGCAGAGGGAAGTTTCCAGGAACTTAAGAAGTTTCTCCGTAGGTATGAGCCACAGGGCTGACCTTAGGTCTGCTTCTCCAAGTGCTAGCTCGACCCTGAATAGCACAGGCTTGAGAATGAATTAAGGGTGCTCCATGAGTCTGTATTTATTCTGCATTAGGACAGAGCCTTGCTGCTCTTCATCTTGTTCAATGGAGAGTTTGCAACTGATGTCAGCAGGAGCAAGCCCTGTCCCTGCAGTCATGGTCCCTGCCATACTGCACAACCTTGATGACAGTATTGGGCAGGAGACATGAGCTTTGTGATCTCGTCCTCTGGCACTAGCAGAGGTTGCTTTAACATTTATGATTTATATAAAAGGCCCTAAGCCTTATCCAAACTTGACTTAATGGTTCAAAGGCTGAAATGCAGACTTGTGGGGACATTTGCATGAACAAAAGCACTTAAAACTTACTGAACATGTTTTACACTGATTCCTCTAACTCTGAGGAGCAACACCATTCATTCTTCCTTTACAAATAAATGAATGAACAAGCCAACACTATCTGACCTGGAACATGAGTGTAACGTGCCTTCAGAAAGTTTATGAATCAAAGTTATGAATCAGTGGAAATGTCTTTCCTTCTTTCTCACATAATCTATATGCACACTCAGTCAAGTCTTCATGTAAGACTTTATCCCTTGAGCATGTAATTCTGTAGTGATGTAATAATACTGTTCAAATCTGCATTTATGTATGATAAAAAGATACCTCCTGCCTCTCCTGCATCCATCTTTCTGTATGCTATTAAATGATTTCTGTATAAAAAAGCAACTTCTAAGCAGGAATTTATCTTTTATTTTTTAACCTTTGAGTGCCATCATTAAGAATGACAGAATTATTTTTAATTTATAAGGTTTCTCTATTTATGATTCCTGGATCCTATGGATTTGCACAGGAAGAAATTATTGTGTCTGTCGTAACTATTCTGGTCTGCTGATCTAAACCTCCAGGTCTGAAACCCCAAAACAGGACAAGCTCTCAGAGCACCATGAGTAAAGCTAAGGAAAAAAGGAGATTAAAAAAATTATACCTCGCTTAAAATCATTCAGTACTTCTGACAGGGAGGATGAGAGCTTCACGAAAAGTTGGGAAGGAGTCTGTTAGCTCAAGGGCTCTAAGACCCAATGACCTTAGGAGTCATATGCATATGACCAACTGCATATGCACTTCCAGGCATTGCAATGGTAAAGAAAGGTTAAATGCTTAGGTGAAATTAAAAGACAAACCATATAGCAGTCAATGAAATGGAGGCAGTGATTTCTGAAGGGACATAAAGAAAGAAAACCCAGACCGAAACCTCAGAGTATTTAGTTTGTCTGAGAAGTAATAGCTTGTGGAGTTATGAATGTGATAATAATGTAAAAGCAACTTTGCAGGGAAATGAATTTTTTTGAGGAGCCAAGAAGAAGTAGAGAAATCTGAAGAAATGAAATACAGCTTATAAAGGCAGCTTAGGCACACAGTAAACTGGTTTAGAGGCAATATTCATCCAAAAAAAATTGTGAGAACTTTGTAGCAATGCTAGAGAATAGACTACACACACTAAAGATGTTTTGTACTTGGTTATTACCTTCTGTGACACAGAACAGTGTTTACGTTTGTTGGACATTTGCTATCTCTGTGTGCAGTTCTGGTGTCCTCAACATAAAAAGGACATGGAACTGTTGGAACAAGTCCAGAGGAGGGCCACATGGGTGATCAGGGGACTGAAGCACCTCCCGTATGAAGATAGGATGAGAAAGTTGGGGCTGTTCAGCCAGGAGAAGAGAAGGCTGCGTGGAGACCTCATAGCAGCCTTCCAGTGTCTGAAGGGGGCCTATAGGGATGCTGTGGAGGGACCCTTCGTTAGGGACTGTAGTGATAGGACAAGGGGTAACGAGTTCAAACTTAACCTTAAACAGGGGAGGTTTAGATTGGATATGAAGAAGAAATTCTTTACTGTAAGGGTGGTGAGGCACTGGAATGGTTTGCCCAGGGAAGTTGTGAATTCTCCATCGCTGGCAGTTTTCAAGGCCATGTTGGACATAGCTTTGGGTGACATGGTTTAGTGTGAGGTGTCCCTGCCTATGGCAGGGGGGTTGGAACTAGATGATCTTAAGGTCCTTTCCAACCCTAACTATTCTATGATTCTATGATTCTGTGTTTTTAGTGGGATGATGGAAAGAGAGCAACAAGCATCTCTCCAACTCAGAGCAAAGATTACCTCTGAACTCCCACACTTGCAATCAGCTTTTCTCCACCCCTTGTTTACAATGTACAAACTATTCACAAGAAGAGTTTTAAAAGGGTAAGAAAATATTTAATTAATTCCTCTTGCCCCATGAGCAACAGATGCAGAGATCCATGTAAAAGCTCACTGAAAGCAAGGTTTGGGAAGCAGGAAAGAGGGCTAACACAGCTGTTATTTTTCACTACTCTCCATTAAATATCAAGGGCAGTCTCATGAGCACCAGTCATTTATTGGCTCCTCTGCATGCTAACTGGCCAAATAAATGAAAGTTGTAAGGTCATTCCCTCCTGAGCATGGATTATCAAAAATCAGTCATTTTCTGGGTCACCAAAAATTGACTAATTTTCTTTTGAGTATATATTAAAAAAGTATATATATATATTATATATTATATAAAGTATACATATCAAATAGCTATATGGCCTTCCCAGTAAGAACCAGTGTCATGGGTTCAGCAGCAGTCATTTTTTCTGCTTGGTAGCTGGTGCAGCGCTGTGTTTTGACTTTCGGCCTGGGAACAGCACTGATAACACCAGTGTTTTCAGTTACTGCTTGGTAATGTTTTGGTCTGACCAAGGACTTTCTGAGCCTCATGCTCTGCCAGGGAGGAGGGGAAGCCGGGAGGAAGCAGAGAAAAGACACCTGACCCAGACTGGCCAAGGAGGTTATTCCATACCACAGCATGTCATGCCCAGGATGTAAAGCAGAGAGCAGAGACCTGGACGGGGGTGAGGCACTGCATGGTCAGGCTTGGTATTAGTTGGTGAACGATTGTATTCTTTCCTGGTATTTGCCTTGTCGTTATTATTATTGGTGGTAGCAGTAGTGATCTGCGTTATACTTTAGTTACTAAACTGTTTTTATCTCAACCTGTGGGAGTTGCATTCTTTTCGATTCTCCTTCCCATCCCTCTGCGAGCGGGGGGAAGAAAGAGGGGGAAGTGAGTGAGAGAATGGGCTGCGTGAGTTAGAGAGGCTTAAACCACGACAGTTCTTTTTGGCACCCAAGGTGGGGCACAAAGGGTTGAGATAACGACGGGATTAATAGCCACTCGTCACAATGCTGATTTATTGGCTCTCAAAGTTGTTGCTTTTGATTCTCCTGAGTTCATGGTTTCAGCCTGTTGTACCTTACTTACAGCCAGTATTTGTTATCTTAGCATTTTTTGGATATGGGTTTTGGGTTAAGGCTCTTGTTTCATTGTACTTTATTGGAACAGCTTGTAATACGGGCGGGCTCCGGAAGCGGGGGGGGGGCAGACGTGGACGTGTACCTGGCAGTTCGGCTGCTCTTCACCGTCCTGGCCTTCGTCCTCTCCTACGTCTTCGTGAAGCTGTGGGGAGCCGAGGGGGGGCCGCCCTGGAGCTGCCGGCGGCCGAAAAGGCCCGGGAGTGTGGTCGCCGGGATCAAGAGGCCACGAAGGAGGTGGCAGAGGAGGTGAGCCCCCCCCGCGCTGAGCCCAGCCTGGCGGCTGCCGAGCAACAAGAGGGGACGTTGGAGAAACCGAGCCCCGTGGCCGAGCCCAGCCCCGCAGGGGCCGAGAGCATTCTCCGGCAGCTGCCCGCAGAGCCCCGTGAGCCCGAGCCCCAGGGGGATGCAGGAGACTGCGCAGCACTTCCCAGCAAGGCAGAGGAGGAAGATCTGGACTCAGACAAAGAGCAGCTGGTGGTGAGAGAGCTGGCAAGCACAGCAGCTACACCAGCCCCAGTGACAAGTACAGATGCCTCATTTGAGAGCTCTGAAGGGTTTGAATGGCCTTTGGGTACCCTTGAGACCTGCCTGCTGATTGTGATGGGGATCACCATGTTGGCATGCATACAGAGTGTGTTTTACCCACAACCATTTTGTGTGGTCCCAAGAGTTAAGCGGAGTGGGGTGTGGGCCTTGTCTGGGGCTAGCCTACAATGTAGGATGACCAAGAGATTTTCCCTGCAGCTGGACAGTCATGAGTGGCAGGGTGTGTGGGACTGTATGGGAGAGTATCTAGTCCACTGGGCCCCTTCAGTGCTTTGGAAGCATTGGCGATGGAAGGCAGCTGTATGGAGTCCCCAAAGACAAGCTGTAGAAACTGCTGGAGGGGAGGGTGAATTGCTTTGAGCCTGGTGTGCCCATGACACCTCAGGCCATCAGGGCAGAGATGCAGCATACAGATGGACTCATGATGGAGGGGTGGACTTAGCAATAGACATTATTGCCCAGGTTATTCATGAGTGTGAACACTACACACAGTCTCTCCTGCTCTGAAAGACTGTTACAGAAGATGGAGCCTGATATCATGGACTGGATGGACTCAGCAGCTTTATATGGATTGGTCCATGCACTAAGGGGTGATCTCTACCCCGCTGTGTGTGTGTGCATGTATACATATACACGTGACAGTATATTGAAAATGGGGGATGTGAGCATAATGTGAATGGTATGGAATAAGGGGTGGACACTGTCATGGGTTCAGCAGCAGCAGCAGTCATTTTTTCTCCTTGGTAGCTGGTGCAGCGCTGTGTTTTGACTTTCAGCCTGGGAACAGCACTGATAACACCAGTGTTTCAGTTACTGCTTAGTGATGTTGTGGTCTGACAAAGGACTTTCTGAGCCTCATGCTCTGCCAGGGAGGAGGGGAAGCCGGGAGGAAGCAGAGAAAAGACACCTGACCCAGACTGGCCAAAGAGGTATTCCATACCACAGCATGTCATGCCCAGGATGTAAAGCAGAGAGCAGAGACCTGGAAGGGTGGGGGTGCACTGCTGGGTCAGGCTTGGTATTGCGCTGGGTGAGCAATTGTATTCTTTCCTGGTATTTGCCTTGTCATTATTATTATTGGTGGTAGCAGTAGTGGTCTTGTGTTATACTTTAGTTACTAAACTGTTCTTATCTCAACCTGTGGGAGTTGCATTCTTTTTGACTCTCCTTCCCATCCCTCTGCGAGCGGGGGGAAGAAAGAGCGGGAAGTGAGTGAGAGAACGGGCTGCGTGAGTTAGAGAGGCTTAAACTATGACAACCAGGCATCCAGGACAAAACTGCTATTAGCTAATACCAATGAAAATAGCCATGGTAATACAAATTGCAAGTTACTGGATTAAAAAAACGAAGAGTTCATGAACAGCTAAAACCACAGGCTGATTAATCATATTTCATAATTTTAGCCTTAGGCTAAAACATCCCAAATTTGCACTGGGACCCCAGCTGTACCCAGGCAACTGTGAGGATGAAGATACTCAAATGCAGCCTTTGTCCTGCGTCATTTGAGGACTGCTAAGGAAAGGGAAGCCACAACAAAAAAACCTGAGCCCCCCAAAATTCACACTGAGGTGGAGGGGTCACCTCCATCAGAGCCTTCTGTGTGGATATCTTGCTTGCCAAACATCTGTGAGAGGCAGCAAGTTGAGGATGCCCCATCCCTGGCATTGTTCAATGCCAGGTTGGATGGGGCTTGGAGCAACCTGGTCTAGTGGAAGGTGTCCCTGCCCATGGCAGGTGATTGGAACTGGATGAGCTTTAAGGTCCCTTCCAACCCAAACCATTCCATGGTTCTATGATTTTATGAAAATAGCCAGCTGGTGATACACTAACCAAGCTCAAGACAGGCTTCCTCAGGATCCACTCTGAGGGAAGAGGATGCAACTTTGGGGCTGCACTACAGGGAAAGCTGCTGAATGTGTGCTCCTGGTGAAATGCCACAGGATGCTCAGAGGATGATGTGCCCCATCAGTGTTATGGTATTCCACCCATTGCCAGCTGAATTAGACCTGCAGCATGTTGCTGAATTATGCTCTCACAGGCAGCGATTTCAAAAGCAGAGAATGTCTGCAGCGGAGTGAGCCATTTCCTTGGAGAAGAGGTCCAGCATAGATGTACTAAATGTTATACAACTGTAGGTTTTAAAACTCATGTTAAAATGGTATAGCATGCAGGGAGTACAAGGCAGGGGTTGAAATTATATTTATATCTATATATTTATATACCTTTCTATCTCCATCTAATTTTTATCTTTACATCTAATCTACATCTCTCTCTTTCTCTCCCTTCTCCCCCTATATCTACGCCTCCATCTATCATCTATCTATCTACCTATCTATCTATCTATCTACCTGTCTATCTATCTACCATCTATCATCTACCTACCTACCTGTCTACCTATCTCTATAATACACCTTCAAAAGTATTTAAGACAAATGTAAAAATTCTTTATCTGTCAAACAGAAGATGGGATATTTGGGCTATATTTTATGAAGATGTTTTTCGTGGTAAGAATGAACCCCCTGATTTTCCTTCAGAGGCTTATTTTGCGATGGATAAGAGGAAACAGTTCCCCAAAGACAGGCTCTGTCTCTGCAATGCTGGCACTGCTCCCAGGGGAAACCAAGCAAAACTCATCTGTAGCTGGTCCTCCTCTCCTGATGGGCACTGCTGAAGGGTGGTAGCAATGGGGTGAACAAAGACAGTGCTAACGTGGACCTGTCCACCCACTTTCTCTTTGGACATCTACTCCAGGTGCCACCTGCTACAGAAAAGGACTCACCCCCTTATGTTAAAAAAGGTGAAACATAATAGCCTGAACCCAAGTGATCCTGAAAATCTGGATGCAGCCACCCACCACTTCCCGAGGTGTCTATGCTCCAAAGACACCTCAGCTCCTGACCTTAAAGCTTTTGCCTTATTACACTATTACTTCTGTACATGCTCAAAACCACCTTGAGCTTGACAGGGCAAATAGTTTCACAGGTCTCAGGCAGATAGGGAGCTCTCCCTTTCTCTGCCTGTGAGTAGATGCGCAAGCCTCAGGGGGAGGAATGCCCTCTCTGCTCCTTCCTAAGGCTTCAGTTCACCCACATCTCTTCCTACTCCTTGCTTATTTTCCTTCTGTCTGGGGTATGTGTTTCTCTAGAACATCTATTTCTCCAGGACACTGACTTCTCCTGGGCTTCCACTGTTGAATTCCTCGTCCTTAACTTGCCTGCCTTACAGCTCTTTCTGAAGTGTTGAACTGATCCTGTTGCATCTCTTTCACCCACCAACCCGAGCTCTCCTGCCCTCATCAACCACCAATTTCTGCCTTTTTTTCAACCCTGTTTCACCAAGACCTCCTCCACCTCCTGTAACTGTGTCCATCCAGCCTTTTCTCACCAATGCCTTCATCTTCCATTTGCTGGCAGTAGCCCACCAAACACATCTTCTCTCTCCACTCATTATTTCTTAATAGGAGAAGAAAGTTACAGATCTGGCTTTGGCAGGTATTAAAAAAAGCTGGACAGAGGCTGCATCTACTACCCAGGTATACTGGTGAGTGCAGAAGAAGAGGACGTATCTGTGAAAATGCAGCAGCCCTACCCCAAATGATAAGAGAAATAAGGAGTTGATCTTCTATGTGAAAATGATGGTTTCATGGGAAATTCAGTAAATTTTTTATGACTTAATGGAAAGGAAATACATCTGAATTTGTAAAATGCTATGAAGATGGAGCTGGACCACCAGAATAAAAAAATTCAGTAACAAATGCAGTTAAAAATTCAAGTTTGGAAGTAATTTTGACAGACTCTGTTAATCTTGATAAAAAATTTAATATTTAATTCCATCAAATAAGTATAAAAATTTGCTGGAAAAAAATGCAAAAAAAAAAAAAAATGAAAATACAAGATGTGAATAACCCTTGTGCACAAGTCCTTTATGGCTAGCTGTCGTGGTTTAAGCCTCTCTAACTCACGCAGTCTCTCTCTCACTCACTTCCCCCTCTTTCTTCACCCCGTTCCCGGAGGGATGGGAAGGAGAATCAAAAAGAATGCAACTCCCACAGGTTGAGATAAAAACAGTTTAGTAACTAAAGTATAACACAAGACCACTACTGCTACCACCAATAATAATAATGACAAGGCAAATACCAGGAAAGAATACAATTGCTCACCAACTAATACCAAGCCTGACCATGCAGTGCCTCACCCCTGTCCGGGTCTCTGCTCTCTGCTTTACATCCTGGGCATGACATGCTGTGGTATGGAATACCTCTTTGGTCAGTTTGGGTCAGGTGTCCTGTCTCTGCTTCCTCCCGGCTTCCCCTCCTCCCTGGCAGAGCATGAGGCTCAGAAAGTCCTTGGTCACACCACAACATCACTAAGCAGTAACCAAAACACTAACGTTATCAGCACTGTTACCAGGCCGAAAATCAAAAAGACAGTGCTGCACCAGCTACCAAGGAGGAGAAAAATGACTGCTGCTGCTGAACCCATGACACTAGCCCATACCAGGTACATTTGTATGTATTCTTACACCAGTCTGCATAGCTGTTATTAGTGAGAGAGATGGCAAGAAAGTGCTATTTCACCAGTGAATTTACACTGATATAGTGAGCATTCACCTTCTTTTATTACTGTGACCTTTGCTAATGAACATTCTTAAAGAACGCAGGTGATTGAATCTAGACAGCGGGATTTTATGGACAATGATCATTGTTGTGGGTCAAGTACACCTGTGCTGCAATCATAAAGTTAATAACCTCCAGAACAGCAGCTTTACATGCAGCTGCCTAGAAAGAATGCCATCTGTGTAACTCACAGCCTTTGGAGACACTATTTATAATTTATACCCAATCTGAAGTGCAAAGATTTTTCTCTCTTGCAAGTCATGGTAATCAATAGAGGTCTGCACCTATTACAGCCCAGTGAGGTGAAGTGTGCGGCAAGGATCAGCCATGCTGGGCCAACACTGCAGCTTATAACATGGCTTTGCAAAAGACCCTGTCTCCAGTGGCCATTCTCAGCATCTATAATGGGAGAGCAAATGAGGGGGGAAATAATTCTTTGTAAGGGTGCCATCCCAGCTGCTTAGTGTTGCAAACTAAATTAATTGCATACTTGCCTCAGAACTAATTGGAAACTTGAGGTTTTTTGTCTCCTCAAATGAATTTTAGACTTCTCCACCCTAATTCATAACACATCAATGCAGGATACTCTCAAGCTCCCATATCATGGAAACCAGCAATTTAAGATTAAACACTAATTCGCAAAGGGTTTGCAGATGTGAATTACACTAAATTTAACCAAACTGAATAATATCACACTTCCTGTAACTTAACCTCAGAGAAGTCATTAGAGGCAACATTTGACATTAATGACCGTAAAGCTGCATTTCACTCCCTGCTTAACCCTCTTTTCTTGCTGCAACAAACGGCAGCTCAGTCTGGAAGTCCTCAACTTGTTTTCCTTGTGCCCACATTTTGATCCCTGCTTCTTCTAACAATGCCTCCAAATATCAGCCATGGGTGATGTTTGGGATGCAAGGGCAGCAAGCCAGACATGCAGCAATGAGTTTGAGACTGGCATGAGGTGGTGAAGACTGGCATCGCAGCAGTGAAGTGAGGCGTAAGGCAGAGCAAAGCTGAAGGCAGACAAGATGAGAAGGCAAGTTGAGTGTTGGGATGCATTGACCTCTGCCAACACCCTGCCTGACATCCTTGTCTATGGGAGGCAGACACAGAAGTGTGAGTGTGGGAGGTGGGTCTGTCACCAGCAGGAGGGAGAACGCAGAAATCTGGGATGAACATGAAGGGAAATATTAAGTTTACAATAAGTAAAAAAAAACCCAAGCAAATGTAATCAAACAAACTCTCAAGAATAGGAGCTCACTGTTGGTTTGCATGTGTGACTGGTGGGGCCCCATTGCTGAGCTGCAGCTGGAGAAGGCTCACCAGGACCTGAGAATCAGTTGGATGAGGGACAGATAGGGATTTCTCCTGGAAATCATGTCCTGCCTTGCATTCATAAGAAAACCACAACTGGACAGAAAGAAGCCCCCAAGTCAGGGTCTTTCTGCTAATGCAGTTTTAATCATCCAGTGTCAAAGCAGCAAATTTTTTAACCATTTCATTTAACCATTGTAATAATTAAATCAGCCTAATTTGGGAGACCATATTTATTTCAAAATAGGGTCTGATTCACTATTTCCATTTACAAAAAAAACCAAAACAACCAAACCTACAGCAACCCAACAAAAACACCCCAACCCATCAAGCCCAAAGCCATATCTTCAAGCTGACACAGTCATCTCAACGATGAAGAAACAACTTATAATTTTCCCACAGGCCAGAGAGACAAAACCCCCAAGCACCCAAAGACAGAAATCAATGAAGCTTAATGACATGGGTGCATTTCCAAAAGCAATTTTCGTTTCAAAATACAGTCATGACCTAACAACTGATCTTTCCATGTGGAGTCTTCCAGCAGAAACAGTGCTGTGAAATAAGATTGTGGAGCTCCCAGAAAATGCGAGCAAGATCACTCGTGTCATGGTAGAGATCTTTTGCCAACCACACAGTGGATTCTGAGAAAAACTTCAGTCACTTCTATCAAGAAAGATGGTAAGCTTCTGGAAATGGAGATGGAAACACTAGAACCTCCCAGGAAAGTATATTTGGAAGTGAAAGACAGATGAAATATTTAAATGAGTTTCAGAACTTGGTGACACTTTATTTTATTTTCCTTACATTAAGAATCTCTAGGTTTGTTTTCTTCTTTTTTTTTTTTTTCCCCCTAAAATTAGAACAAAATGAAAAGAAGTTGTCAGGGTAATTTCTCTCAGAAGAATCATTGAACTGGAATTATGTCATCTTGCATTTATATTGCCAGTTATTGCCACAGTTGGCCCACAAATATTATATTAAAAAAGCAGGAAGAAAATCACTTAAATACATTTGGGGAATTCTTTTGTTTGTGCCCAGTGCATATCTTTTAATACTTATTGCTCCAGTTTGGCTTGGTTTGTCTAAAGCACCGTAGGTTGTTTTTTTTCTTCCAAAACAAGTTTCAAACAAACTGTTGATATATTAGGGGAAAAAACCCTGCATGGGGAAAAACAAGATTGAGGTGGGAGCTGAAGTTAGTCTAAATAAGAGCAATATCAGCATGCACAAATGTACAGACAAGCACAGTTTGACAGCCACTGCTCATAAAAGATCCTGCAATGAGTTAATATGAAAACTCAGTCTCCTGTAGAGGGAAGTTAGAGGGGAGCTCATATATAAGCACTTGAGGAAAAGTTGCACTGTGGCTGGAACACATATAGCACATTCCCCATTAGTCTGGGGATAAATGAAATGTTAAAACCACAATATATTGCTTTATTAAATTAAGAAAACATTTTTTCCCCAGTCTGTTGTGAAAAGAGAAAAATCTATGATTGACTGAAAAGCAAAGAACTTGCAGTCAACATCCCCATCTGTTTTGACATGTTTTTCAGCTCCAGCACCAGAATGACATGAATGCTTTGCATTGGTATCTCTGTAGCCACGATGGTTACTTTCTGCAGGAACCCCAAGGTGGTTTACAGTGAAAATATTCTGAATTTTCGTGTGCTTCATTACTCCTTTTCCAGGTCTGCATTCAGACATATGAAAAGCTACGGGGCTGCATTTAAATGAGGGAGTGTGAGCCAAGGGAGACAGGACATGGTAAATATGGGGTTTGCTCCCACATGGATCTCTCCTTTGTGAATCCGGGGAAGCCAGGAGCCAAGCAGCACAGGATCTTTGTCCCATGCTGCAGCCTGTACATCAGGGTGTCTGCAAATGGGGGGATGGGGATGAAATGTCTGGGAGGAATGGGTCCAGGAGAGAAGATTTACTTCTTCTCCCACAGAAATCTCACACACCAAGCAAAAATATAACTGTATCACATTTCCATGGGACTTGCTTCTGTGCCAAAAAGCCTTCAGTGCAGTAAGACCATGAGAGCAGCTGCAGCTGGGAGAGGAGCAGTCAAGTGACTCTTCATTAGGGACTGTAGTGATAGGATAAGGGATAATGGGTTTAAACTTCAACAGGGGAAGTTCAAGTTAGATAGAAGGTAGAAGTTCTTCCCTGTGAGGGTGGTGAGACCCTGGCACAGGCTGCCGAGAGAAGCTGTGGCTGCCCCATCCCTGGCAGTGTTCAAGGCCAGGCTGGACAGGGCTTGGACCAACCCAATCTAGAGTGAGGCATCCCTCCCTGTGGCAGGGGGTTGGAACTAGATGATTTTAAGCTCCCTTCCAACCCAAACCACTCCATGATTCTGTGAAGCCTGCTCACCAGAGTCTTTTGCAGCTGCAGAAACCTGAGTAGAGTCCTTGTGGAAGGACATTCTGCCCAGTGCTGTGCATGGAGCAGATGCTCCTGCTCTGTCACAGGAGGAGAATAGGGCAAGCAAATCCACAGCCCTCATGGTTGAAATGCATCCCATCAACTACCACAATTAGGCAATAGGTGGAAGCATCAGGATTTCTCCTATAAGCCACAGCACAGGGACGATGGTGGGAAATGTTTTTGCCGTTGGTTTGAATGCAGAACTACCTCATTTGTGATTATTTTTTGTATTTTCTGCCCAGAAGATACTAAGGATGCACCCTGAAGGCATTGTATCACTGAACTTGCACAGTGCTGACTGGGCTCAACTTCTAATGTGTGTGAAACTCCTAAGCTTCCCCATCAAAAGAGAATTAGAGAATCCTAGAATTCCAGGCTGGAAGGGACCTCAAGGATCATCTGGTTTGACCTTTCTAGGCAAACCATGACCTGGATTAGATGGCCCAGCACCCTTTTCAGTTGAATCTTAAAAATGTCCAGTAAAAGAGGTTCAGTAAACAAAAAACCAAACCAGCCAACCAAAACCAAACCCCACAAACAAACACCCTCCCCCCCCCAAACCCCAAACAACAAAAGTAATAAAATAAATGTGTTACAGACATGCTTAGCAAATCAACTATATGCAACATCTTTGGTATGGCCTGGGAAGTGCTAAACCAAAATGTTTCTTCAGGACACCCATTACTGAACATGGATTTCTGAAATTTGAAAAGCTGATACTTTTTAACTGGTTTTAGTATCCCAAATGAGTCATGGAGATATTCTGATCTACTTTGTACAACACAAGTAGAACCTCTGTAGTTGGACGTCTCAGATATTGCCTTTACAGGGGCTTGTTTTCAGCTGCTTATAAATTTTGCCAAGCTAAGTATTTGGGATGAAAATTCTCACGCTCTGTCTCTGCCTCAGGATGATTATTATTATTATTTTATGTTTCAACTAAAAGGATGCAGTCACCTTAGGAAACAAGATTGAGGAAAAACATGTTGGGGAAAAAAACCCCGAAAGAACAAGCAAAAGAAAAGAAAGCCTTCCAAGAATTTTGCTGAGCAGCTTCTGTGTCTCTGTTCTTCACAGCAACAGTTTGAAATTTGGGAGATAGAGCCCCTGTTGTAATTTTGCAGTTCCCATGAAAAACCACCCAGCTTTTTGTCTAGTCACAAGCCTTTGAAAAGTCTCATTTGCATACGCTCAGTACAGAGTCCCCAGAATTTGGCAGCCAAACTGGTCAAAGCCTCCTCAGAAGATGCTATTGGCAATGGGCAAACTCCAACCCAGGGCTGAAGGGGCTGAGCCAGACTATTTTGTTTTGCAACTGATGCTCCCAGATGCTGCAGGTGATTGTGGCATCAGGCAGAGGAACTGACTATGTCAGCACTATGTCCTGGGCTCCAAACGCAGGCAAAACAAGGGCAGAAGGGAAACAAAAAGCACCCTAATGGAAACAGAAAGGATAACTAGTCCCAGGGAGCAGAGAGAAGAATCATAGTTGGAAAAGAACTTAAGATCACCCAGCTCCAACCCCCTGCCATAGGCAGGGACACTTCAGACTAAACCATGTCACCTAGGGCTCTGTCCAGCTTGGCCTTGAACACTGCCAGGGATGGAGCATTTACCACTTCTTTGGGCAATCTGTTCCAGGGTCTCACCACCCTCACATATTGCTTATATCTAACCTAAATCTCCCCTGTTTAAGTTTAAACCCATTGCCCCTTGTCCTATCTCCACAGTTGCTGATGAAGAGTTGCTCTCTGGCACCCTTGTAGCTCCCCTTCAGGTACTGGAAGGCTGCTATGAGGTCTCCTCACAGCCTTCTCCTCTCCAGGCTGAACAGCCCCAACTTTCTCAGCCTATCTTCATAGGGGAGGTACTCCACCTCCTGATCATCCTCGTGGCCCTCCTCTAAAGAGCAGACCAAGGGAGGAGACTGACCATGCATAAAGATCACAGAGAAAAGGCACAGGAATACCAAGGGGGTGGGTTTGTAGGTGAAGAAAAGACCTGGAAAAGCAGGAAACTGCCTGCAAGGGGAGGTTGGGATGCAGAGATGAGAAACAGCAGACAGCCCGGACACAGCAGGGACAGGAAAGCTGGCATGGAGGGGAGGTAGGAAAGGCAGAAAGCTCAGGGGTCACAGTGGGATGTGACTCTTCAAAGCAGACAAGAGCGACCTTCTGGAAGACTCATACTCTTTGAGCAAAGACAAAACTGACTGGGTCAATGCTTCATTCTCCGAGGCTCATCAAGAAGGTGACAATCTACTGCTGTAATACCTGTAGCTTCTTTACCTCACTTCACCAGCAAACTGGATCTGAAATTTCCACCTCTGCACCTGACTTGCAGCAATAGAGCATCATGTGATAAAATTTCTCTCCTTCATCTTACTATGCTTAAAGAAAAATAATTACACACAAAAAATTACATTAACAGAAATCAGAAGCACGCACCCTGAAGGGGCAAGTTAAGGACACTCAGTTTAGTAAATGCCAGGATGGCCCAGGGGGGAAACAGAAGGTGGACAGTGCTTATTGGTGCTGCTCTGCTTTGGCTTTTGTCCATATTGCATAGAGTTTTGTGCTGCCCTTGAGGATCACTTGTGCATTTTTACACCATGCTCCTATACTGAACTACAGTGGGAGTTGAGACAGTTGATCCAAAGAGACTGGGCTTTTGCAGCAAAATGTGAAATAATTTTTATAATGCAGTACAGTGAGTATATGGAGGAGAATGTAACACAGCTCAGATACGGGGAACTCATACTGTACAATGCTATGAAATGTATATTGGCCATGACATAGGTAGTACATGAAGCGTTAGGATAAAAAAAACCCTGGGTATTTAAAGCAAAACCTAACAGCTATTCTAAAGAATTAACCTCATTATGGGAAAAAAATTTACAAAGCTCCCAAGCTCTGACGAGGGGCTTTTGGTGCATCTGCAGGCAGGAGTCTCACCACAAGCAGTGATCTTCTACTGAACCACTCACACTTGAGCTGGCTTTTTGATCTTTGCCAGCAGAAAGGCCTGGTTCATGGGTCTTCTTATATGCAAAGTTTCCGGGTTACCTAACTTCCCAGTAGCTGAAGAAGAGCAAAGCTTCCTGTAAAGTCTTTACTAACCTACAGGTCATATTTTTATCTTAATCTACCTAACGAATGTGTTCCATGCCAGACTGGATGGGGCTTTGAGCAACCTGGTCTAGTGGAAGGTGTCCCTGACCATGACAGGGGGTTGGAACTGGATGAGCTTTAAGGTCCTTTCCAACCCAAACCATTCTGTGATTATTTCAGTCTGCATAGTGGCATTATGCTGTTGGAAATGACATAAAGAATACGAAATAATACAGAAATAATAATTTGTTATGAAAAAAGATGAATGAGGTACACAACAAGGCAACTGAAAGCTTCTCGTTTCTATTATTTCAGTCCTTCATTAGATGATGACTGGAAGTAATTTGAAAAGATCAAGAATCTCTTTCATTATATTGTGCGCACCAACTCCCCCCGGTAGACATTTAAGCGAAGCAACCTTTGTTTCATGGTAGACTGCTCCTCTGGTCTCCCACTTGTTCAAAATAAATCTCATGTTAAGCCAAAATAATTGTTTTCTGGCAACTTTTCCTAAGGTGGTCCATCAAAAATTCCTGAAGTAGGAGTAGGAGAGGAGCTGAGTAACACCTGTGTTGAGCTCAGCAGGGCCATCCCGATGAACATCACACACTGACTCAGACAGGGGATGCACAAGCCAGGGTTCTGCAAATCTAGTGGTGCAAGAAAGCAGCTACTGAGATGCTCTTGCTGAAGGTGACAAACTTCCCTCGAGGGAAACACCATTTATAGAAGCACAAAAGCATAAAATACAAAATGCTTGTACTTTGCCACGGTTTTGCGCTAGCACAAATGTGAACTGATCTGTCACTGTACAGAATGGTGGGTAATGTTAATCCATTAAAATTCTCAACATTTCGTTCTTAGCTCTTGCTGGAGCTGAGAATGCCTGGTCACCAAAAGCAGTATTGTTCTGTAATCACATTGCATGCATCTGCAAACCCATTCCTAAAGTCTGCTGCTATGGCTTTAGTTAACAGTCACTTATTTCATAAGGTTCGGTTAAAATAATGGTGAAAAAAGGAATAAATAAAAAAAAAAGAAGCATGAAGAATCATATCAGACATCATAAACATAGCAATGGCAGTTTTAATCCTATAGGAAAGAATTCTGATTCAAAATTTCTACTTTGTATGATGTATGATTCTATGACTTAAATGAGTTACTCATTTTGGAAAGACAACCATACACTGTGTTTTTTCCTTGCTTCAGCTGTTAGCACATATATAGAATCACAGAATAGAATCACAGAATAATCAGGGCTGGAAAGCACCTAAAGATCACCTAGTTCCAACCACCCTGCCATAGGCAGGGACACCTCACACTAAACCATGTCACCCAAGGCTATGTCCAACATGGCCTTGAACACCACCAGCGATGGAGCATTCACAACTTCCCTGGGCAAACCATTCCAGTGCCTCACCACCCTTACAGTAAAGAATTTCTTCTTCATATCCAATCTAAACCTCCCCTGTTTAAGGTTAAGTTTGAACTCGTTACCCCTTGTCCTATCACTACAGTCCCTAATGAAGAGTCCCTCCACAGCATCCCTATAGGCCCCCTTCAGACACTGGAAGGCTGCTATGAGGTCTCCACGCAGCCTTCTCTTCTCCTGGCTGAACAGCCCCAACTTTCTCAGCCTATCTTCATACAGGAGGTGCTTCAGTCCCTGATCATCCTCGTGGCCCTCCTCTGGACTTGTTCCAACAGTTCCAGGTCCTTTTTATGTTGAGGACACCAAACTGCACACAATACTCCAAGTGAGGTCTCACAAGAGCAGAGTAGAGGGGCAGGATCACCTCTCTCGACCTGCTGGTCGCGCTCCTTTTGATGCAGTCCAGGAGACGGTTGGCTTTCTGGGATGTGAGCACACACTGCTGGCTCATATTCATTTTCCATCAACCAACACCCCCAAGTCTTTCTCCGCAGGGCTGCTCTGAGTCTCTTCTCTGCCCAACCTGTAGCTGTGCCTGGGATTTCTCCAACCCAGGTATAGGACCTTGCACTTGGCATGCTTAAACTTCATACGGTTGGCATCTGCCCACCTCACAAGCGTGTCAAGGTCCCTCTGGATGGCATTCCTTCCCTCCAGTGTTATCAACCGAACCATACAGCTTGGTGTCATTGGCAAACTTGCTGAGAGCGCACTCAATCCCACTGTCCATGTCACCAACAAAGATGCTGAACAAGAGCAGTCCCAACACCGATCCCTGAGGGACACCACTCGTTACGGTTCTCCAGCTGGACAGTGAACCTTTGAGCACAACTCTTTGCATGTGGCCATCCAGCCAGTTCTTTATCCACCGAGTGGTCCACCTATCAAATTGATGTCTCTCCAACTTAGAGACAAGGATGTCATGTGAGACAGTGTCAAACACTTTGCACAAGTCCAGCTAGACGACATCAACTGCTCTACTCCTGTCCATCAGTTCTGTAGTCGCATCATAGAAGGCCACCAAATTGGTCAGGCAGGATTTCCCCTCCATGAAGCCATGCTGGCTGTCACCAACCACCTTGTTGTTTTTCATGTGCCTTAGCATGCCTTCCAGGAGAATCTGCTCCAAGATTTTGCCAGGCACAGAGGTGAGACTGACTGGTCTGTAGTTCCCCGGCTCATCCATTTTCCCCTTCTTGAAAAAATGGGGGTTATATTTCCCTTTTTCCAGTGGTCAGGAATTTCACCTGACTGCCATGATTTCTCAAATATGATGGATAGTGTCTTAGCAACTTCATTTGCCAGCTCCTTCAGGACCCGCTGATGGATTTCATCAGGTCCCATGGACTTGTGTATGTCCAGGTTCCTAAGATGGTCTCGAACCAGATCCTCTCCTACAGTGGGCCTATTTCTGTGCTAGTGTGATATCATTATTGGAATGAGATAAAAAGGAAGAGCAACATAGCCACAAGCCATCTGCACCAAACCGAATCAATTTTCCCCAAACAACAATTTAATTGATCAATTTCAAATACAGAAAATCTGCTGAGTCCACTCAAGTCGTAAAAGGCTCACTTTCAGAATCGGATACCTAATACTCATACAAAATATGTAACAAGCCAAGCAAATTATGAAAACATTAATCTGCCTAAAAAGGCAATCACCTGTGCAGACATTCAAGTTCAGCAGCTTATTCATGACAATTACACAGCACATGCATCATGTTTCTGTTCAGATAACACAATACATGTTGCATGCTTCCATCCATGTTCTATGGCCAATATCTCTTACATATTACCAACCACTGTTTGTTGCTGTGCTTGCTACTGCTATATCAAAACACACCTCCTGGACTTGGCAATGACAGATGTTGCTGTACGTACTCACAGGAGTACTTTTGCCCACCCCCACAGGATGCCTTTACTCTGCACAGTACAAAAACAGCTAATTACAAAATCCTAGTTCTTAATCACTCTGAGCTGGAATAATTTTATAGCACCTTGATTTATTCCAGCTAATACTCTTAACCCATGAATCTACCTGAACCCTTTTAATTTCATGAGACATTAGGAAAGGAAAATGCCATCTCTCCTACCATGGGCATATATCCCTATGCTCTAACAATCAGCAGCCTGATGTGCATTAGCCCCTCAAATATTTGTTAAAAAATCTCCAATTACTGGTCAGATTTCCAGGACAAGAACTCTTCTATTCCCTTTGTCTTGAAAGCAAACTGGGCACCAGCACAAACATTTCTCCCTTAAATAGATATATCCCACATATTTAACTCTCTAAAGCTAGAAAATAGTCAGCTAACCCATTATAGAAAGCCAAATGTGCACAAGACATAAATTAGTTTGTTGAGTAATACTCGCTGGGCTTTACTGACGATTTGGGGTTTTGTATGTTCTTGCCCTTTAAAATACATTCCCCCAGATTCAAAGTAATGTCACAGAGTCACAGAGTGGTCCAGGTTGGAAGGCACCATCCAGCTCTGACCCCCTGCCACAGGCAGGGACACCTTCCACTAGACCAGGTTGCTCAAAGCCCCTCCAACCTGACCTTGAATATTCCAGCGATGCTTGGCAGACTGCTTGGCAGGCTTCTCGGGTAACAGTCAGGTAACAGTCAGTTTTCTTTAAAGGACTAATGAATGACATGTATGCTGATATAACACAAATTTTTACTTAATCTGAATAAAGTGTGTGAATAAGAGTGTGAAAACTCTGAAGCCAGAATAAAAACAAGACTAAAATAATTTGGCTTTTCATTCTTTAAACATAAATACTGGAAAGTTTTATTTAATGTCATAAAATTACCAACTTTGTAACTCATGTAGTCCTCCCCGTAACCTCTTCAAAGAAAATAAAGACAAATCATTACATAAGTGGCAACATAAATCTGTTCTCATCTGTCACTTTTGCTAAGAGGAATATTTCAGCCATGAATTTGTAACAAGTTTAACCTATGAAATGATGAAAACATGGCACTTTTACAGCACTCCAGCAACAGCAAAATGCTCCACATCAGGTAGCAGTGCTGAATCCCACTCCTTTTTGCCTTCCTTCACGAGTGGCATGGTTCATGACTCTACAGTCATGGGGATAAAATGTCCTGTGGATCCCTTGAGATTTATCTCCTTCACTTGGAATCCTGAAATTATGGGCACAGTACTGGATATTCCTCTTCAGTCCTATCTGTTTTCATTTATAACATTAAAAATAAACCCAGCAAAATTCTTGAACAGCTATTCCATGTCCCAGACCCTCTTAGGAGGAACAGGTGAAAGTCAAGCTTGCTGAGCCATACCCCAACCAGGATCCCCAAGGTTTTCAAGATTTAAGTAGGTTAACATTATTTCAGTGTGCCACACTGTCACAAAGGGGCATTGTAAGTGTTAAGGTTGTCAGTCTGCTGAGCTATCAAAAATTCATGTAGAAGTGTATCAACATCCTTCATATAAAGCTAATCAAATTTGAAATTACTGACATGTCACCTTGAGGAGGAATTTGATTTATTATTTGCAAAGTAATCCAGAAAACAGTGAGATGCACAGCTATAAGAATTATTGTTACACTGACTTGGTGGCATTATATTAGTTTTGTTGTTGCGTTTATGCCTTCACTAAACAATAATAATAAAAACCAAAACTTCCTCTGTGCCATTAAGTTGCATGAACGTGAAATGTGGCTGCTTAGAAGTCATATCTCAGCTCTGATCTAAAACTGCACAAGCGTTGTTTGCTATTAATTAATGGTACGTAATGGAAAACACAAAATCACGTGCAGACAGTTTTATTCATTGCAATGGTCCTGTACTGAATGGGGAAAGTTGCCAAAAGTAATTATAGCTATATGACTTCCCTTGCTTGTTTCTCCCTACTGGGCAGCATGGCCTGCTCCGGTGGGATCAGATTTTAAATGTCATGCAAATAGCATGCAAATTTTTAAATGCCATGCAGTTTAAGTGTATACATAATTTGTAGCATTTTCACTTACTCGTGCTCATAAATCACAATGCCTGTGAACACAAACCAAAAGTGCAACCGTGTATACACTTCTCATGCACAAGTCTACCCTAAGCCCATCCAAAAATCTGCCCACTTTTAGCTTTACACCAGACAGATGACTTGTCTTCACCTTTTTAAGATACAGAGAATGTAGGATCCCACTCGAAAAAGTCACACTCCTAGTTAACTGTGCTGCAACGTTAATTCAACCTGTACCGTAATTTAACACACAGCACTCATGTACACCGTAGATGAAGTTCTCTAAAGCAAAGACTTGTTTTGAGCGCTGACATTTGCTCCTTGTTGCAATGGGTAGTTCTGTACATATATGAATGTATGTTTATGGCACAATGTAAATAAGAATTCTGCATTTGAGATCAGCTATCCTGCTAAGTAAATCCCTATGAGCATAAACAAATCTGTTCACTACCTTCAAATATTTTTATTTGTCATATAATTATATCATATATATATCCTCACAGATGTATAAAATATATTCTTAGGAAAATTGCCCCAGAATGTTGTCGCTTATATTAAGTAAATGGTATATTTGTGTACTACGCTCCATACTTACATGCATTAAGCATATTTGTATATATATATAGAACTGCCAAATATTTCACTTCTTTACTATACAGACAGGTTGATATTACTGAAAAAACCCATATCCCTCTACTAATTCTCCTAAGTGTTTCTGAGTCTGGGTTACCAACATATCTTTCAGAAAATGTGTTTTTGTACTGATAAGGCTACACCACACTAGAACTAAGGATACTATAAAGCTAGGTAAGCTGGCAGCTAAGAACACAGCTTTTATCAATCCAATTAAATCAAGACTTATTCAAGCTGTAGCCTTCACTGCTGTCATTAGCTGCTATCTCATGCTGCCAAACACTCCACCTGAATTCTTACCTGGACATAACCCGCTATTCCCCCATGGCAGCTCATTTGGGGTATTACCAACTAAATTTTTGTACCAAATTATCAAACTTTTCACAGATGTCTAATGCAAGCTAGGATGCATGGTGCTCCTTCTTGTGTTTCATCACCAAACCCCATGGCAGGGACCAGAGGTGCCAGATGGACTGATAAAATGAACTGCAGAATTGTGCAGGAGAAGGTAAAATGAGACTCTGAAGAACTGACTTTTTACCATACTCCAAATTTTCTTCTTATTCCCAGTGCGGGCCTTGCTAATCCCTAAGAAGAGACAAAAAGTGCACTTACAAGAGGCTTTGAAGACACTTGCTTCAAACTGCATTGATAAGATCAAGAGGAAACTTAGATTCTGAAACTGTGGGAATTTTCAAAATGCGATTTAAATAACTAAAAGAGTAACAAGGGATGTGAGTTGAATTTCAAAATATTAGTGTTAACAACTTACTTTTTTTAGACAGGTTCTCTCTGGCAAACAAAGCTGTTAAGTGAATTCAACACCATCAATATTCTACACAAAAATATTATATCATTAATAACAATGAAAAAGAAAAGATTCTCATGGGAGATATAAAACCCATGTGCAACAAGTTATACCCTCACTCTCCTAATCCAGTTTGAAACATTTATTTTCACGTTTTTTGAACATATTAAAAGGCTTGCCTTTTTTTTTTCCTCTTTCCCCCCACAAAAGCTTTTTAAGAAGCATTCATAGCACAGTTTTGTACGAAAGTAGAAGCAGTATGTCAGCACAGATGACTTTGTCTACTGGTTATTGAAGGAAACGACAGTCCCCAGTGCCTAAGCTGAAGCTGACCCAGTAGATCAGACCCTTGGGGCATGGAATTTAAATTTCATAAGATTAATATTCTGCCTGATATATGAATTGCCTTCTTAAACAAAGAAGGTTGTACTTAACAACTTTATTTTTGTGTGGGTAACTGTTGATCTGAAAATGGCACATAAAATGCATTTACATCAGCCCTGCTAATAGGCCCATAATGATTCCTTATTATGTTTCAGTGAAAGGCAACTGAGTGACAGGTAACTGATTTTGTAGATCAAATAACTTTCTGCCACCCCCATACAGCTCCCAGCTGCTGCACTTTATATGCCAATACAAATACAGTTGCAAAGTAGACAAATACGTTATAACTATGTTATTAAATGAGACACAACATGGGGTGTTGGAAGAATTTGAGAACCGTTCAATGCCATGACTGGGAATTAAGGCACGTGAAATCAAACACTAAAGGGGTTTCAGTGCAAAACTAGTGCAACCCTCCCTCTGCCACTTCTTTATACAACATCTCAGCAGTTATTTTGCTCAGATAATACCCACCTTTTCTTTTTTCTTTTTTTTTTTTCTGCAGAGGGCTGCAGAAGCCCAGCGTGTGCTTTCACTCTAGGTAAAACAGGTTCTTAAAGCAAAGCATTTAGGTATAAAGACAGATGTGCAAAACTCCTGATACCAAAGGCTGATGGTAATGACACTAGGCAGCTGCAGTGTGCTGAAATGAGGCAAAACTCTCCCATGTGCCAAGTTTTATTTTTATGCGCTACACCACAAGTAAATAACGATAAGACAACAGAGCCCATCTGATAATCTTTGATAAGAACCCTAATCCTGTCATCGCGGCTGCAGGAGAAACCGGCACGTACACAGCTCTGACCCGCCGAGCCTTTTATCTGTGTGTTCACTCTCCACGGACCGGGAAAATAAAGAGTAACCTGTAATTTACACATGAATCAACTTTCTTGACAGAGCAGGCACCAGAGACTTCCCTTTTCTCTGTCACGGAGAGGAGAGGCATTCAGGTCTGAGCTTGTCTCCCCAGAAATTGTGTGAGCCAAAGAGCAATGAGTCAGGAAACAGAGGGTTGGCAGAGGGATGCTCTTCTGGACACCTGATAAAAAATGGCATCCACAAAGGAACAGATGAATATTGAGCTTGGAACAGGACTAATAGCAGCAGTGAGCCTTTGTCCTATTCAAAACAAGTAATGTCATACAAACTGAGGTGGAGATACAATCCTGATAGAAGATTATACAAGATACCTGAGCCGGTATCTGTAAGGAATTCAGCCTACATTTTAATAAGGTGTGAATCTCTCAGTGCCTCAGGTCTCATTTCCACTTGCCTGCAGCTGCCTTTTGAGAGGTACACAGATTGTCTTGGGTTTACAAGAGGCTGGGCAGGGTGTGCATTATCACTGAAAATAATCTGTGAATTTTATTTGTGATGAAAATTAGCTGTAAAGATAATACAGTGCTTGCTTTCAGCCTGTATCTTATTACAAAGAGAAACTCTCATCAGTCCACAGGCACCATTCATACTCTTTTGCCCATGGTTGAGAGAGATGAAGTAGGGTGCAACACTGCTCTTTTGAACAGCCAAGATGTCAAAGGCATTTCTGTAGTTTAAGCCCCTGCAAGAATTATATGGGTATAAAACAAAGGCAGATGTTTTATTGCTAGTTTTAGCATTTTTTACATGTCCATTTCTGTAAATTAAGTTTTCATCCATTGCAACATCTGCTCTGCTGCTGCTATGATTTTTCTCTGCAGTCTTAAAACTGGAAAGATGAAGCAGACTGGCATCAGTGAAACCCTGAATTAAATGTCAGATGTTGGTTCAACCAGCAATGCACATGTTTCTTTCTCAGCATCAGCAGATAAGGCCCCTCCCCTGGTACCCACCTTGAGGGAGCCTGAACAAGGCTTTTTTGGAGACAGTAGCTCTTGCTTGCAGGTGATGAAGTATTTCAGAGAGACTTATTTTCCTTTCCTGGGTCTTATTCCACCCCACCACTGATCCTGCTTCTCTAACCCCATCCATCACTCTCTTGTCCCCGCTTCTGCCACTTGTGCTAACATTTGCTTAGAAGAGCCAGGATAGCTAAGGTGGGGGTGAAACTGCCATCACTGTCCATCCTCCAGGCAGCTCATAATAGCTGTAGGCACTAAACAAAGACATAATAAAGCACAAATATTTAAAACAAAAAAAAAAAAAAGGAGGAAAAAAAAAAAAAAGGGAAGAAAAAACCCCAAGACTAGTGTGACTGATGGCATGTCTTTGCCTTCTTCAAACCTGAACCTGAAATGTAAAATAAAGCCTGATGCTTTCTGTCTTTACATCCCAGGTAAATTTCCTGCCCTTTACACCTACGCCTTAAAAGACTATCTTTTGTTTAACCTCCAAAGGAACATATTCATTACTGAGAATGCTTACATTACATGTCTTTCCATCTTAAAATACATGAGAATAAAGATAGGATTAAAGGAATTGATCTCGCATTTTCAAAAGAATTCTATGAGAGAATTCTATGAGAGTACCTGATGGACTAAGCAGACCCATTGAACCTCACTGTTATATATTTACATTGTGATGTACAGCTTTAAAATAATGATATAGGTCAGATAGGAATACATTTAAATTTAATAGCAATAGAGCTAATGTCAGATCTGAGTTTTAATGTAGGGCATTTTAGAATCATAGAATAGTTAGGTTGGAAAGGATCTTAAGATCATCTAGTTCCAACCACCCTGCCATAGGCAGGGACACCTCACACTAAACCATGTCACCCAAGGCTATGTCCAACATGGCCTTGAACACCACCAGCGATGGAGCATTCACAACTTCCCTGGGCAAACCATTCCAGTGCCTCACCACCCTTACAGTAAAGAATTTCTTCTTCATATCCAATCTAAACCTCCCCTGTTTAAGGTTAAGTTTGAACTCGTTACCCCTTGTCCTATCACTACAGTCCCTAATGAAGGGTCCCTCCCCAGCATCCCTATAGGCCCCCTTCAGATACTGGAAGGCTGCTATGAGGTCTCCACGCAGCCTTCTCTTCTCCTGGCTGAACAGCCCCAACTTTCTCAGCCTATCTTCATACAGGAGGTGCTTCAGTCCCTGATCATCCTCGTGGCCCTCCTCTGGACTTGTTCCAACAGTTCCAGGTCCTTTTTATGTTGAGGACACCAAACTGCACACAATACTCCAAGTGAGGTCTCACAAGAGCAGAGTAGAGGGGCAGGATCACCTCTCTCGACCTGCTGGTCGCACTCCTTTTGCTGAAGCCCAGGATATGGTTGGCTTTCTGGGATGTGAGCACACACTGCTGGCTCATGTTCATTTTCCATCAACCAACACCCCCAAGTCTTTCTCCGCAGGGCTGCTGCTCTGAATCTCTTCTCTGCCCAACCTGTAGCTGTGCCTGGGATTTCTCCAACCCAGGTATAGGACCTTGCACTTGGCATGCTTAAACTTCATACGGTTGGCATCTGCCCACCTCACAGGCATGTCAAGGTCCCTCTGGATGGCATTCCTTCCCTCCAGTGTTATCAACTGAACCATACAGTTTGGTGTCATTGGCAAACTTGCTGAGGGTGCACTCAATCCCACTGTCCATGTCACCAACAAAGATGTGAATAAGACTGGTCCCAACACCGATCCCTGAGGGACACCACTTGTTACTGGTCTCCAGCTGGACATTGAGCCATTGACCACAACTCTTTGCGTGTGGCCATCCAGCCAGTCAGCTCCTTAGCTGCATCATAGAAGGCCACCAGATTGGTCAGGCAGGATTTCCCCTTAGTGAAGCCATGCTGGCTGTCACCAACCACCTTGTTGTTTTTCATGTGCCTTAGCATGCCTTCCAGGAGAATCTGCTCCAAGATTTTGCCAGGCACAGAGGTGAGACTGACTGCTCTGTAGTTCCCCAGCTCATCCATTTTCCCTTTCTTGAAAATGGGGGTTATATTTCTCTTTTTCCAGTCATTGGGAACTTCACCTGACTGCCATGATTTCTCAAATATGATGGACAGTGGCTTAGTAACTTCATTTGCCAGCTCCTTCAGGACCCGCTGACGGATTTCATCAGGTCCCATGGACTTGTATATGTTCAGATCGTCTCGAACCAGATCCTCTCCTACAGTGGGCCCAAGCTCTTCTTTCTCACAGTCCCTGTGTCTGCCTTCCAAGACTTGGGTGGTGTGGTTGGAGCATTTGCTGGTGAAGACAGAGGCAATAAAATCATTAAGAACCTCAGCCTCCTCCAAATCCAGGGTAGCCAGCTCTCCTGATAGCTTCTGAAGGGTGCCTAAGTTGTCCCTAGTCTGTCTTTTATTCACTACGTACCTATAGAATCCATTGCTGTTATCTTTCACATCCCTAGCCAAGTTTAATTCTAAGTGGGCCTTAGCTTTCCTAACCTGATCCCTAGCTTCCCAGACAACATCCCTCTATTTTTCCCAGGCCACCTGTCCTTGCTTCCACCTCTTATCAGCCTCTTTCTTCCTTCGGATTTTCCTCAGCAGCTCCTCATCCATCCAAGGAGGTCTCCTGGCCCTGCTGCTGCGCTTCCTTCTAGAGGGGATGCAACACTCCTGAGCTTGTAGTAGGTGATCCTTGAGTATCAACCAACAGTATTGGGCCCCCCTGCCCTCTAGGGCTATATCCCATGGAACCTTACTGAGCAGGTTCCTGAAGAGGCCAAAGTCTGCTCTCTTGAAGTCCAGGGCAGTGAGCTTGCTGCACGCTCTTCTCACTGTCCTGAGGATCTCGAATTTGACCATCTCATGATTGCTGCAATCAAGGCTGCCCTGGAGCGTCACATTTCCAACCAGCCCTTCCTTGTTGGTGAGCACGAGGTCAAGCATGGCACCTCTCCTTGTCAGCTCCTCTATTACTTGCAGAAGGAAGTTGTCTTCCACACAATCAAGTAACCTCCTGGATTGCTTTTAACGGGCTGTACCATCCCTCCAACAGATATCAGGGTGGTTGAAGTCCCCCATGAGAACAAGGGCCTGTGAGTGTGAGGCTGTTCCTATCTGTCTATAGAGAGCTTCATCCACAGAGTCCTCTTGATCAGGCAGTCTGTAATAGATCCCCACAATAAGGCCTCCCATCACTGTTCTCCCTTTAACCCTGACCCACAAACTCTCTGTTGACTGCTCACCTGTCCCCAGACAGAGTTCCATACTGTCCAGTCTATCCCTAACATAAATAGCAACTCCCCCTCCCCGCCTGTCAGGCCTGTCTTTCCTAAAGAGCCTGTAACCTTCCATTCCAACACACCAGTCATAGGAGCCATCCTCATTTTCTGTGAGTGGGGTATGCCTAGATGCCAATGATTTCTGAACTATGTAGTTGTGCTGGGTTCAGCAGTAGCAGTCATTTTTCTCCTTAGTAGCTGGTGCAGTGCTGTGGTTTTGACCCTGGGAACAACGCTGTTAACACCGATGTTTTCAGTTACTGCTCAGTAATGTTTACTCTGACCAAGGACTTTCTGAGTCTCATGCTCTGCCAGGGAGGAGGGGAAGCCGGGAGGAAGCAGAGACAGGACACCTGACCCAAACTAGCCAAAGTGGTACTCCACACCACAGCACGTCATGTCCAGTATATAAACTGGGGAGAGTTACCCGGAAGGCCCAGACCGCTGCTGGGGTCAGGCTGGGTATCGGTCGGTGGGTGGTGAGCAGTTGTATTCTCTTCCCTTGTTATTTCCTTTGTCATTATTATTATTGGTGGTAGCAGCAGTGGTTTGTGTTATACTTTAGTTACTGGACTGTTCTTATCTCAGCCTGTGGGAGTTAAATTCTTTCGATTCTCCTCCCCATCCCTCCAGGAGCAGAGGGAGGAAGAAGGCGGGGGGAGTGAGTGAGCAGCTGCGTGGTTCTGTGTTGCCGGCTGGGCTTAAACCTTGACAGTTCCTAGTGGTGCCCAGTGTGGGGCCTGATGGGTTGAAATAATGACAGATCTGGCCGGATTGTGTCCAATTGTATTTGTGATAAGCATTCATTATTTCGGATTAGTAGTCACTCGTCACAATGCTGATTTATTGGCTCTCAAAGTTGTTGCTCTTGATCTCAGACCTTCAGCATGTCGTACCTCACAGCTGGTATTTGCTGTTTTAGTGTCTATCAGCTGGGGGGCTTGGCCAAAGGTTCCTGTTTCGCTGTACTTTATGGTAATGAGTTGTAATACAATAGACTCATTGATAGTGAAACTGATCTGGCTTGCATTCCCAGTGTGGTCACCACCTCTATACTTTGGGAGGTATATAATGGAAGTGTTTAGCAATTACACATCTCTTTTTCCCTCCTCGGGTGGTCAACCTATGAAGGAGACATTCCCTTACACCCCCAGCTCCCCCACCAGACTATTTACAGAGCTCTGAAGGTTTTGAATGGCCTTTGAGTACCCTTGAAACCTGCCTGCTGATTGTGATGGAGATCAGCATGGTGGCACACATACAGAGTGTGTTTGACCCACGACCATTTTGTCTGACCTCGAAAGTTAAGCAGAGTCATGTTTGGGTCTTGTCTAGAGTTAGCCGACCATATAGGAGGACCAAGAGATTTTCCTCGAGGCTGGACAGTTATGAGTGGAAGGTTGTGTGTGATAGCGTGGGCAAGTATCTAGGCCAGTGGGCCCCTCCAGGGCATTGGAACTTCACTACTGAGCAAGTGCAAAATCCAGAAAATTTAGTAAAATACTTAAATGAGGCATGTTGTCATCCTGGTCATACCAGAGTGGGACAAATCATGGCAACATGCTGGGGCTTGGCCTGCACTTACAGAGCCCTGTTCAACACTATCTAGCACCTTCAAAGGGAAAAGATGTCTCTGGATCTGATGGCAAAGCAGTAGACAACGTGCTACTCCAACTTCAAGTACAGCAGCCCCAGCAGCCCCAGGGACAAGTAGAGCAGCTACTCAAACCCTGACAGCAACAGACAGCACAGCTGCTGGTGCTACTCAACCCCCAAGCACAGCGGCTGCACCAGCCCCAGCAACAGATACTGCAGCCACTCCAACCACAGTGATAATCACTGCAGCTAAACCAGAGGACCAATTTGTGCCAATATCGGTTGTCCCTGTTTGCAAGGGGGAAAGCAAACAAGAGGCACAAAAAGCAATCCATACAGTGAAGAAAGATGAAGAACCAATGCACTTACTACATGGGACAGCATCTGAACAAGAGTTATTATTAAGTGAATCAGAGGAAGAGGAAGAAGAAGAGGTGACTTCTCGACCTGGACCTCAACCAAGCTACGGAATATGCGAAAAGATTTTACCCGTCATCCAGGGGAGCACATCATCACCTGGTTGCTTCAGTGCTGGGACAATGGGGCCAATGATCATGAAATAAAAGGAGGGAAGCCAAGCTGCTGGGATCACTTGCTAGGGGAGGTGGCATTGACAAAGCAATTGCAAAAGAGAAACAGTCCCTCAGCCTTTGGAGGTGGCTCTTGGCAGCTGTGAAAGAAAGGTTTCCATACAAGGACAATGTTATGAGTCGTTCAGCCAACTGGACCATGATAGAGAAAGGCATCCAGTCTCTGAGGGAATCAGCCATTGTAGAGATGATCTGTAGTGGGCCAGATGCTGGGAATGCATCCATAGATCCAGATGAAGTCGAATGTATATGACCCACGTGGCGGAAATTTACACAGAGTGCACCATCATCATATGCCCACTCATTGGCAGCAATAACCTGGCATGACGTAGTACCACCAACAGTGGATGAAGTGATTTGTCAGCTCTGAGAGTTAGAAGACAATCTCACCCCTTCCATCATTTCAGCTATGGAAAAACTGTCCCAGGAGCTCAAACAATTGAGAGACGATCTATCTGATCTATCCAGCTCCTCACATGTACCAACCCATGTCTCAGCTATTAACAAAAGGTGTCTTACTGCTCGAGAGAGAAGATACAGAAGGTACACGCCATGGGCCGCCCTACAGTTTTACCTGCGGGATCACGGAGAAGACATGAGAAAGTGGGTCAGAAAACCTACCTCAGCTCTGGAGGAACGGGTGCGTGAATTGAAGAGGAGAACAAAGGTCAAGCATGATTATCCCATGAAAGCTGCGGCTTCAGTCTCTGGTGAGCAGGTTCCCAGATGGAGTGGAAGAGCTGATTTTACTCCAGCTCCTGTGATAAAGAAGACTAATCCCTGTCTACAAGACGTAAGTGACCAATATTGTGATCACTATTAGAGGGGCCCTGCCTCCAGCCAGGTGGAGGTAGGGGACAATCGTATTTACTGGACTGTTTGGATCAGATGGCCTGGCACATCAGCCCACAGAAGTATAAGGCTCTAGTAGATGCTGGTACACAGTGTAGCCTGATGCCATCAAGCTGTGAAGGGGTGGAACCCATTTCTATTTCTGGAGTGACAGGAGGACCCCAAGAGTTGACTGCACTGGAGGCTGAAATCAGCCTGACTGGGCGGAAGTGACAAGAACACCCCACTGTGACTCGTCCAGAGGCTCCATGCATCCTCGGCATAGGCTACCACCCTGGGTCGGGAGTGGGTATCAGTCAGTGGGTGGTGACCGGTTGTATTCTCTTCCCTTGTTATTTCCCTTATCATTATTATTATTGGTGGTAGCAGTAGTGGTTTGTGTTATATCTTGGTTACTGGACTGTTCTTATCTCAGCCCCTGGGAGTTACATTCTTTTGATTCTCCTCCCATCCCTCCAGGAGCAGGGGGAGGAAGAAGTGGGGGGAATGAGTGAGCAGCTGTGTGGTTCTGGGTTACTGGCTGGGCTTAATCCACGACAGTAATGAAGCCAATTAGCTCTAAGAAATAAACTGATAGTTCTATCTAGTGTCATACTAACTGCTACAGTATGAATTATGCTCCTGATAATGATATTGCTATGAGCCAAAATATAACTACAAAGACTTAATCAACTTTCAACATTTACATAATCATAATAAGAATTTCAGCTTTGAAAGAGTTGCATTTATGTTGCTAAATGTATTTCTTTCATGAACATCAAAAACAAAGGTAACAATCAAATGCAAACCAGTTGGGTTTTTTCCTTGACACAAAGTACCATGATCTCTGTATTTTCTGGGACTGACACTTAGGTTACCTTGTCTGCTGCTGTTGTGTAAATTCTGTGTAACATCTCTAAAACCATTCTCACCCCATTTGTTAAAGCTCTTGCTGCTGCCCAGGATCATCGACTTGACATAATGGTCATGACACTGCCTTTTCCCCTGGTCCTGCCAATGACTCCCCTTGCCCTACAGATATTTCTCCTGAATATTACCATAAAGAACTTTTTTCCTCTTTACTGCTTTGGCTATGCGCTTTTCTCTTTGCATCCTTCACTGGCTCCACTTTCTCTATCATGTCTAATGTAAGGAATTTGTTTTCACTTTCAGCACCCATAGGCTTTGTCTACTCTGATAAACAACCAGCAATGTTTTGGGCACTGCATCCAGCTAGCACCAAACAGCCCACGCCTGTCTTTCCTTAACTGAACTCTTCCTGACCCCAAGACCAGGGTGATGGCATCCAGCTGCCTCTGGGGAACAGTGCCAGGGAAATCTTCACTCCAGAACTGTGCCTAGAAATCATCCCTTGGCATGGGAAAAGGGGCACCACCAACTCTTTGAGGAGCATGAAAGAATAGGCAATTGAATCCCAATGCTCAGGACTATCCTCAGGCACTTTGATTTGCTAACAGTGACATAAGTGAGTGTCCTGCCTAACTGAACCATCTAATTCAAAAATCACTCCTGCCTCCAGTCAGCTCATTCAACAGTTCTCAAGTGTTGAACTCGCATGCAGTCTTTTTCATTAACTTCTGCAGACCTACTTGATTAACTTTCTTCAAGTTCTTCAATACAGTTCTACTTTGCTGAAATGCCTGCAAAGAATCAGAATAATTAGGCTGCTGGTTTTTTTGACTACCACTGTCACACCATACAAAAGGGTTTTGAGCCTGTGACTTCTTTCTTATTTCTCAGATTTCAAAATCTGGGGGGGTCACTTTGAACACTGCCTACAATTATCTGCCTGTAACTCTGACTCTCTTCAAAGTCCTCTTTCTTGAGGCAGAACTTGCATCCATCTGGCTTTGGTGTCACTACAGTTCAGGTAACTCATATCTATGTCTTTACCATGTCCAGGAAGATCTCTTCGTGGAGAAACTGATGCTGGGCTGGGAGCTGGGCTGGCTGTCATATCATGCAGAATTAGAATGGAAGGGAGCCAGCATGTAAGTACACTAGCTTGTCTCAAGCTGGACACACACTGAAACAGTTTTCAGGGAAGCACCTCTACAGTTAAATGTGTTAGAAGGACCATGCCAAGAGTAGAGCAGACCCAGTGCATGTAATACTGCCAAGGTGGACAAGACATCATGAAGTTCTGCCTAATACCCAGTAGTTTCCCTTATGAGGACAGCTGAAAACTGCTGGAAAAACATGGTCAGTACATTTCCACCACCAACACATTGCTGTTGATGGTGGAAACTTTTTTTGGTGGCTTATACCCTTTGATAGTCCTGTCCAGAAATCCCTTTTGGAGGCACCTGCAGAAGCTTTGAACTTGCCCCTTACAGTAAAGATGGACAAAAGAAACATATTCTGTGTTCACAACCAGGAAAGACTAAATACTGACTGTTCCTCCTGGCATGCTCATCCATAGAGGTCAAAGACAGTGCAAGGTTGCCCCTCTGTAACACATATCCGTATGGGTTTATTTTTCCATCCTTTGAATGTATGTCCTTGCTTTGCCTTAACTTGCCATGACAAACTGGACGAAGCATAGCAAAGCCTGAACTCATTTTCCAAGTTCCCTTAGTAGCTTTATTAAGTTTCTTTCATCACACAAAGATGCCCAACCTGTCTCACAGAGTCTAATTGTAGCAAAGCAAATAGTTCTTGCCCTGCTGAGGTGCTAAAACACCAATGTTCATTCCCATGTAGGATACACTGAAGTCGTATTCTGTCTACCAGCCACACAGCCTTAGCTTCAATTTATGTCTAATTAAAAGCCAGAAGTGGACTGAATTAAGGCTGTTTGCAAGAGAACCAGACCATGAACTTCAAGGTGCAAGGTGAGATGGCACCTGAATTAACACTGTTAAAAATTCAAGCAGGTGAATTCCACCTCAGGTGAAACTCAGCAACTTGTCTAATCAGACAGCCCCTGAATAAAAGTGAATTTAGATGTAAAAGTAAGAATAGACGTGCATATAACCTGACTTCTGAACAGGCCTGGGAAGAGCCAGAGGACCTCACCACTACCCTGACCAGAGCTCCCAACCCAGGGATGTGCAGCACATCCTGCATGCATAATTCACAACCCCAGTAATGCAATGGCTCGTTGGATGAGCCCCAAATAGATGAATGGATAAAAATTATTGTGATTTGCCTTCTGAGGCTGAATAAACCTGTCCATTTCAGTGAGAAATTCACTTGTGGTAGGAGACTGCCTAAAGCATTTAGATTTTAATGTCATGTCTCCTACTCTTAGCTGACTATAGTCTGATTCAGCAGCTGTTGAAGGAATCCAAGCTCAGTTAGACAATCTGCAAACCAGCAGGAAAAAGGACAGGACTAGGAAGAAACAATAAAGCAGGATGTAATTAATAAATTTGGGTGGGCTAATCCGAACATTTAACATCCCAAGTAGTGCTACGTCCCCTGTAAGGAACAACTTGAGGCAGGACCTGGGTCAATAAACATTGCAGGAGACCTTTAGCACAAGTGTTACTGATAAAACTGCTGATAAAGACTTCTGTTGTTTCCTGATTTAATTCAGCCAATAATTTTAGTTCTTCATTCACCTTTTCTACCCTGCCTTTCCAGCTCAGCTGAGCCTGAGGGCAGTCATGTATATATAATATATATATTTTTATATATATATACCCCCCGTGTATAATTAAAATAACATATATTTTAAAACATGTTTTTTTTACCCAAAGCTGCTCAGGGTCACTGCTGCAGGAAGGCACGAACTCTCCTTCTGTCTGCTGAACCAAAGTGCTGAGCCCCTTCCTCACACAGGGCTCCTACATGGCAATGCTAATTCAATCTATAAGACGCAGTGGAGCTCAAAACATACAAGGGGACCAACTGCAGTTGGTGGGTATCCTGGCAAAAAAAGCTGCATAAATGTTGTATGTAAATACTGTGCTGGAGAAGGGATATACTTTTGCATGTCAGGAGTAACATCATATACAGATACTTGCAGATGTGCCAAGCCAGATATAGTTTCTCTTTTTAATAAGGATTACTATCTATTTAAAGAACATGTTTCAAGTTAGGTACTTAAATGAACGTTTTGGAACTTTATATAGACTCATGGAATTTGATTAAGTGCATATTCCTGTCACTTCGGTAAGTATTTTTATTAATCTGTGACTTGTCACCAAGAATAAACATGAAATAGGGATTTGCTCAACTTTTACCCCTTACAAGTGTTCCATCTTGTCTCTTACATGCATTATCTATCCCTGTACACACAGCAGACAAATTATGCAAAAACCCCACATTTAACTGTTAATAACATACAGTAGGAGAACATGATTTAAACCACTGTGTTAAATACTGTTTTTAAGAAAGACAAAGTTATTTTTAGGACGAAGACAGCTAAAGGTTTAGTCAAAATTAGTTTAACGTTGAAAATATTTGCATTTAATTTGGTTTAGATGTTAGCTGAAAACACTCCATTAAAAAAAAGAAAAGGAAAAAATATCTGTTTGCAAGACTTACTGTAAAAATGGTAATGTCTGTTCCTGTATCAGGGTGCACTCCAGGCTTCAAATAGAATTTCAGACATACATTGCACTTTCTTTATTATTCCCTGCAACTTTTTATTTTTTTTCTTATATGCAGAGTACATTTTTTTTAAATGAAATTTATATTTTAGGAGTGTAGAGATTCCAAATAACATTGCATTCCAAATAAGCAGCATTTAAGGGGCTGCTTAGACAGTATTACTCATTTGACACTGAAGGTTTTGTTTTGGTACACAGAATGTAAAACCATTTCCTCAAGATATTTTGTGTTCCGCATCAAATATTAAAAATGTCTCATTTCCAAGAGATCTGGTGGGAGTTCATGACAGATGCGTTATATCTCTTTTTTTTTTAAATTTTTTGCAGCATTATTGCATCTAATTAGCCCTGATGATTTACCCATGACAGTATGAGCTTCTTGAGAGGAAACAAAAAGTGGAGCATAATCTTTGGAGCAAAGAACAAACACGTTTTTGGGGAGATGGGAGGGAGCGAAAGCACTGACTCGAGGTGGTTTGTAACAAATGCCCGCAAGTAGGCCTGGGAGTTTTCACTTATTTATGCACCACCATATGATCCATCTTTTTGCCTTTGAGCGGTACAAACCAGCCTTCATGCAACGTGTTCTCCAGGCACTGGCTTAACAATCATGATGCTGCTCCTTATCTGTGGCTGACGACTACACAGGACCAACCACTACGGATGGGCTGAGATCATGCTGAGCCATGGACGAGGGGAGGCACTGTTGAGCATCCCTCTCATGTGGCCTGCTATCCCTGTCTCTGGGCCACCAGCTTGAGATTACAGGAGACTCCAGGAACATGAACTGTCACCCAAAATGTTTATTTTTGCTGGCAGGGCTCCTCCCCTCTTTGGGCATTGTGTGAAAACGCCTCATCAGAAGTTTCTCAGAAGACATGGAGGTTATCAAAGGAGGCTCCCAACTGCAGGCAGCAGGACTTGCGGAGGAGATCGTGGTGGCCAGGTAGCCACTGCAGAAGCCAAGCGGACAAACGCTGGTGCCAGCGGGGCAGTGTAAAAATCATTTGCATTGAAGACAGGGAGGGAAAATCCACAAAGTTAAGATTTTTAAAGTTTCAATTAAAACATAGCTGGTGTTTTTTTCACCTGACTGTAGCCCCATATGGCAAGGTCAGCCCTTTCAGTGAACAAACAGCTCAGTCACCTCCAGTGTAGCTGTTATCTGCCTCAACAAGGGGAGACATTTGGCACAGCCTAAAGCTGGGGCATGAACCCTGGCTAAGCTTAAGACATTTATCTGACAGCATCAGCTGACACTCCACAAACACATTTGCTCTCCATGACCCCAGAGCATTTGTGATTAATCAAAAATGTATCTTGGATCTTGAGAACAAGCTACAAGCAGGCACACAAAAAAAGAATATGCTCTCGATCTCGCTTATCGACTCCAGAGGTATATTGAATTTAGAAATAGCAAATAGAATAAAATGATCAATATGTTCTCACTTGTCCGTGGAAGAGCAAACTTTATCCCTCCAGCAACAAACATTGATCATGTAAATGTTTTGGAGCTGCTTTCAAGTAAAGAAAGCAAAGGCATTGGGATTTTTGAGGAGGGGCATTTGATGGGAAAGTCGCTGGTGTACGTGCGCTTAGCACTTGGTTGGAAAGTATGCAAACAGCATTTAAAGCCTCAGAATGCAGCAATGCACCTGAACCACCTCCACCACTGCGGCTGTTTCCACCAGTACATATTGCTAACATCCAGTTTGGGAAACACTGTGCCAAGTGATCTTAATAAAACATTATAGAGGGGACTTTAAAACTTAATGAAGGCACATAATCTGCTTCGGAGAAAACTCCCTGCCTTAATTTAAATGAGACACAGTTATAACATATCCCCTATGCACTGTTTACAATTTATAATTTATGTCTCAGTTCAAATACACTACTTTCTGCAGTCATCTGCTAAGTGATATGATTAGCATTTGAATATTGTGATATTCTGCTTCTTGATAGAGTAATATGACACAGTGCATTTGTATTTTAATACTTTTTTTTTTAATTCACTAATAAGCATATCAAGCTCTAATTAGTTGTGAAGAAAGAAATCACATGCCCCACCCAGTCTAATTTGAAATGGTTATGTCTCCGTAAAAACTCTCCACCATTTCACTTATTAAATCCCATTCTTTTCTGGTTACCTACTGCTCAGGCTACAAGTCGTTTGTGCTCATACAGCACCATCACTCTACTATGGCAAAACTACTCTGGTATGTGCTCTGGTCCCTGTTGGCACAGCAAACAAACTTTCATTGCATGTGCTGTCTATAAAATGGTGGTACTAATTAGAAGATATAAACTCATGCTGAGACATGATATGAATTGGCTTTATGCATCTACTAAGCTCACAGCAGTATTAGATTTATACTGTTGACGCCCTCAACTAATATTCAACTAGAAATTTACAGTTTTTTAAATCTGCAGAAAAACAGAACAAAAGTGATGATGCCTCATTAATGCAATTCGCAGAACCTCAGTAATCCACACTCCAGTGATCTCCACATTCATAAGCAGTGCATAGAAAAATAAAGTCTTGTCTTTACTCAGCAAAGACAGAGAAGCAGAGTCATGTGGTGAAAACTCATTTTGGTATCACCCAGCATCCACACATCACCCTTCCACAGGTGGACCTCAAAGGGCATGGCAGCAGACAAGCAAGGATCACCCCGCTGTTCGGAGGGGGACCCCAAGGTGCAGAGCCCACCTCCCTGCAGTTTGGAAGTGGTTATTAACACATGATGATCACGTACTGCTACTGTTAAAAACACCACGCGATGTTTACTTCAAAACAAAAAAGGAAAAAGGAGGGGTTTGCTAGTAACTAGGAAGTTTCTCAGGTACCCCAACATCAGCCTCATTGAAGACATGGCATACATGTAGCTTCATGACGACCCTGCTCAAACTCTTGCGACATGAGCTGTGGGCACGAGACATCACAGCTGTGTGTTTTGACATCCATGGTGAAAACGAGCAGAAAATCTGACTGTTCCATATCAAGAAGAATTTTTACTAGTGCTAATGCGCCTTAAATACCTTGTTCCACAGATGAGTGGCCTGGCACCTGCTGCATGAGAAATAGCCAATTACTGTTCAGTGTCTCTAATTTTCTGATTCAATTAGCATGCTTCAGAGCTTTCCAGTTTAATTGCAAACTACTTCACAGTTAGCTCTCTGATTAATCATTGCCCATCTGCAAGCTATCGCAAAACTTGGTGGAACAAATCTGTGTACTTTGGAATGCCGGGAGCTTAGCAAATCAAACTTGTTTCGGTATATAAGGCTTTAATTTTGTTTGCCCTTTTCAGCTGCATTTGTAAGAAGCTCTGTACTGATTAAACGGGAAGTCCAGACAATAATATGCTACATTATGCATATAATTACTGTAAATACAGGCGATACTGTAGAAACATCACTTAAGGTTAGGTGCTAACATGTATGGAGTACGGGGTCAAGAAAACACATTTGGAATCAATTTCTTCCCCATTATAAAAGGAAAGAAGAATTAGGTGGAGGCAAGAAAAAAGAGGTATGAGATGGCGATGCAGCTCCAGCACCCATGTCTCTGGAGGTATGTCTGCAACACTACTCTGCTGTACAGTTGTTGCATACCATTTCTGATTTCTTTTTTAAAGGGAGCTGTTTATGTCCCAAACCTTAAAAAAAATGTTCAAAAAGCTGTACTCTATTGATAAAATACAACACCTATACTGTTCTGTACATTTTTGGCTTAAAGCAGAACACCAACTCTTGGGTATGACTATAACACTGACCAGATGCCATGGAGCTCCTACTTTTTCTGTATTTTACTACACTAACAGTAGTAATATCCACTGAACTGACACACCTTCTCTATTTTAGAGCTATTATATTCAGGTGCACATAAACTACCTGTCTGGAAGACTTGTAACAGCATATCGCACCGCAGCAGGAAAATATTATATATTTCTTCATATGGGATAGACTGAGAAAGTTGGGGCTGTTCAGCCTGGAGAAGAGAAGGCTATGTGGAGACATCATAGCAGCCTTCCAGTATCTGAAGGGGGCCTAGAGGGATGCTGGGGAGGGACTCTTCATGAGGAACTGTAGTGAGAGGACAAGTAACGGGTTAAAACTTAAACAGGGGAAGTTTAGATTGGATATGAGGAAGAAATTCTTTGAGTGTGGTGAGGCACTGGAATGGGTTGTCCAGGGAAGTTGTGAATGCTCCATCGCTGGCAGTGTTCAAGGCTGGATTGGACATAGCCTTGGGTGGCATGGTTTATTGGGAGGTGTCCCTGCCCATGGCAGGGCAGTTGGAACTAGATGATCTTCAGGTCCTTTCCAACCTAACTATTCTATGATTCTATGATTCTATTATATTCAGAATTCAGTATTTTTTGCACATACAAAAGTATAAACATAATTGAAGCTCACAGATTCAAAATTTTTGCTTAAATTCCGTGCAAGATTTCAGCATGTATTAAGTTCAGTATATATGACTGGGGCATCAGTCCTGCAGGCTGCTATACATCTCTGATTTGTGTTAAATTCAGTAAGATGCAACAAGACCTGTGGAATCATGCTTCAAGTAGGCTACTGAATTAGGGACATGAATATTCTATGTTCCCAAATTCCATTACTTAAAACCACCCCAATATCAATCTTAATTTTAATAATTTTGGGTTAAGAAGAGCAATATTTTTACAAATAAAATCTGAATCAGCTCACTAACTTCTCTAGTCACCAAATAAAATTCAGATAGAGTGAAACAGTGGTAATGATGCTTAGTGATAATAACAGGATGATACCTAGTGACATCACCAGGAAACAGTACTTCCTGCATCCTGACAGAAACAAAACCATATTACTGACACAAGCCAAAATAATTATCTAGAGCTAAATTATTGATCACCAAGATGCCATCACCACATCAAAGCTGGAATTTGAATTCCTTCTTCAAGCTCCTCAGATCCTTCGTGAGAGTTTCAATTAAAATCTGGTTTGGTGATCACCAGTGGTGGCTTTCATAGAACCACAGACTGATTTGCATTGGAAGAGACCTTAAAGCTCATCCAGTTTCAACCCCCTGCCACAGGCAGGGATATCTTCCACTAGACCAGGTTGCTCCAAGCCCTGTTCAACGTGGCCTTGAACGCTGCCAGGGATGGGGCAGTCACAGCTTCTTTGTGCAACTTGTGCCAGGGCCTCACCACCCTCACAGAGAAGAACTTCTGCCCAAGATCTCATCTCAGTCTCCCCTCTGTCAGGTTAAAGCCATTCTCCCGTGTCCTGTCCCTACAGGCTCTTGTCCAAAGCCCATCTCCAGGTTTCCTGTAGCCCCTTTAGGCACTGGACCTGCTCTAAGGTCTCCCCTTAAGGAGCCTTCTCTTCCCCAGGCTGAGCAAGCCCAGCTCTCTCAGCCTGTCTCCACAGCAGAGCTGCTCCAGCCCTTGCAGCATTTCCATGGCCTCCTCTGGACTTGCTCCAATAGCTCCATGTCCCTCCTATGTTGAGGCTCCAGAGCTGGACACAGGACTGCAGGGGAGGTCTTCCTAGTGTACAGCAGAAGGGGAGCATCCCCTCCCTCGACCTACTGCTCACACTCTGGGGATGCAGCCCTGCACACAGTTTTTAGGAGCAACTTGTGACCCTGCAGATTTTCCCAGGAAGCTTGGCTGGGTGTGAAACCCCCATGTCTCTGCGGAGCTTTACATTGCTTTTACAACACCATTCTTCTATACCAGCTAAGGTATACGTGTCACCTTCGAAGAATAACCTATGCAATAAGTCCATGCTAAACAATACAGACATTGCAAATATGAGGCAGAAAGTCTTCGATGTGGTGACATTTAGGGTGGTGAGGCCCTGGAACAGGTTGCCCAAAGAAGTGGTGAGTGGTGCATTCCTGGCAGTGTTCAAGGCCAGAGTGGACAGGGCCTGGGGGTGACATGGTCTAGGGTGAGGCATCCCTGCCCATGGAAGGGGGTTTGGAACTGGATGATCTTAAGGTCTTCTCCAACCCAAACCATTCTGTGATTCTATGATTCTAAGATATGCCAGCTCCTGTGCAGCATTTGTGTACATGTAGATGTACATGTAGTACATTTGAATAGAGGTATTATTTTTGTGGTATACACAATCAGATTACAGATTTAAGATGCTTATTTCAAACCATGCTAAAGAATGTGCTTCTACTATGGCATAAAAAGCTTTGCTTATCCGTGGAATAGAAAAAAAAAAATTTCCTCCTACATGTTTTTTTTATTTAGTGTTTCTGACGCCGCTGCAGCCTCCTCTACCCTGAACTGAACTATGAGATCATCAAAATAACCTCCTCCATTATGATCAGTTCTCCATATGATCACAGAATTCAGAAAACAAAGGCAAAAGAATGTGATGTTTTCAACATTTCCAAGTGAATACCTCCGAAATCTGTATGGCTTTCCGTAGCAATTTATCCCCACTATAACCACTAAAGTCAAGGCAAGTTATGCAGCTAAAGCCCTGGTAATTTACTCCATTTAGAGGTTATAGCCTAAGCTCAGCATGTGGGAAGCTGTGCTTAGGGCTCTGTGGCTGAGCTACCCTGCCACTGTGCGATGCAGGACTATGTTCTTCCCATCACCTCCCCTGACAGCTTACTTATGTTTAAACCCATTTCACAATTGCCTTCCTGGGGTGAGCTGGTTTCTCTTTATGTTGAATAAGAAGCCAAAGTGATGTTAAAGTGCTTAATGCCTTTGACTCAGCCATAGGAAAATCCCCCTGCACAGAAACTTGAGCATCATCATCTTCTGGACCATCTTGTGGGGAGACTGAGGAAAGGGTATGAAATACAGGGATCTGGAGAATCGGGTTCCCTGACACCAGGAAGCTTTGCTGGGCTGTGAAACCCCAACCTGCAGAGCCCCTGCTCTGATGCTCAGCCCCTGCCTCTGTCATGAACATTCCCCATCAACACAGATGACTCTCCCAGCGTATCTACCTGGTCGCCTACTCTGGAACACAGCCTGATCGTCTTAAAAAGTATTTAGCAAGCTTTGGAACCACAGCATCAGAAAACCACCCAACAACCATTAAAAATCACCATTTCTTCCACTTTCCAGAGAGAGATTATGAAAATAACTGTAGCTGAAGGGGTGATGAACTTGCACCATGCGCCAGAGTCAGCACACAACACTGTTTTCAATGGCAAACCTTTGCTGCACTTACTGATCTTTCTTTCTCTCTTACTTCATTCCTGAAGGTGCCTTGCAACTACCAAGCATATTTCATTCTCATTTGTTCTGCCTCTTTTAAACCTTTCATATAGTACCATGTACTTTTTTCATACAACTCCCACAGTTTATAAAAATCAGTCTTTTTTATACAGCTTTTGGGAAAAACATGCAGCATTGTTATGATTTCTTGGTTGGTTTAGTTTGCTCTCTTCAGAAACTTTCTAAAGTTCAAGCTTTTACATTTTTCTCTGTTTTGAATTGAAAAAGGTTAGAAAAATCTGCAAAAACAAGTGGGACACACATACACACTACGGTTTTTACTTCCTTTAAAAATGTTTTTCTTTTCCTAAGAAAAAGTGAAATTTAATATACCAGGAATGGAGGAGGTCCCTTTTTCACTAGCCATGCCTGCACATATTTAGTCTCTGTTTCTGAATGGGAAGAAAGGTAAAATACTATTTTTTATTGTATTAGTAAATTTATTAGTATTTATTTTATTAGAAACTTTAAAAAGTTTCAAGACATGAGTAAGAGTGATTCCTCATCTTCCTACTGGGTCTTCTAAGAGTAACAGAATGGAGACACATCAGCACTTCTGGGATGCAGAACTGGAAAATTCAGAAAGTTTTATTCTGAAACATTGTTTTAGTACTGAGTTGAAAAAAAAGAAAACCTAAAAATGAAATCCACTCAAGTCAGGGCAAAATAACAAAGTCTAAAATCAGGTCCCACGCAACAGCAGGGACAGGCAGGGCACTGCTGGCACTTCTGCCTGCTTCTGGACTGCCACCAGCAGCATGCCTATCCTCTGTCCTAAATAAGTGGCTTGAGTAATTTGGAGGATGTTAATTATTCACAACCTACATGACTTGAAGAGTAACTACAGAAGTATCTTGCCAGCGACAAGACTCCTATTAACAAGTTTACCAATAAATTTTAGACTTCATTAGCAGTTATTCCCAAAAGGTGCTGGTCCATTGAGACTCCAGTGAATGCACTAACCTGTGTGTTGTCAGACATCTGTAGTAAAAGTGAGGCACCAACTACTGATCCTGCCTCTACCACATTTCTGGTGTGCTCTGCACATGGCATATTTTCTAATATTTTGACCCAAGCAGGCCACTGAAACTTAGTCCTCTTTCTTCCTTCACAGGTATGACCGAAGCAACAAATCAGGCGAAAAAAATAATCGGAAAATGTCCAATTTGTAATAATAAAACATAAATACCATTGCTTTCCCATACTATCACAGGCACTCAGTTACCATCACTGTGTTAGCATACACTTGTTAAATATCTATACAGCTCAGGTGAAAATACATGTTGCTTGACAGTCTGCATCCTGCAGTACCCACTTTTAGCAGAAATACTGGAGCTGCTGGTCCCAAGTGTAAAGTGCAGCAGAGGTTCCAAGCGTTTTTAAAGCAGGAACCAAAAGGCAACTCTTTGCTCAGGTGTTTCATTTAACTGTGAATGAAAATGAGTATTCTAGCCAGTAATGCTTTGTTCTACCTGTGGCAAAATCATCCACTCACTGGCTGGGAATGCAGCGTATATTCTGCAATAGAGAACTGACTGGTTTCACCAGGTATCACAGAGAGGCATGATTTCCATGTGTAAGGATAACCACCTCTTTAAAAGAGAAGAATTATACTACATAAGCAAACTCATAACACATCTGGAATGAAGGGATAAGATAGGCAGAAATGGGGCAGGACAGCAATGGGGAATAGCTGAGGACAGTCTGGGTCCAGGACACCTGTGCAGGTTCAGGGTACTCGCTAAAATGCAGAATAAATAAAGCAAGAAATAAATCACCTTACATTTGTCCAGAACTGAGACAACATTGTTTATGTATCTGTATGTAAGATTTTGCTGCAGTTTTATTAATTTTAGTAGCCACAGAGCCATTAAACTAATTTTAAACAATTACTTCAAATCCACCCTTTTACATTAATATCAACATAAACTCAATGTATTAAAATAAACTTGAAAATCAGCTGTTGTGCATATCCCAGAGGTGGTTTAATCCATCCATCCATATATGTATGCAGATGCTTATGAATATCTTGCTGCTTTGAAAATGACACGCTATGTTATTGCACCACAATTTGCATTGTTGTAATAGGTTATTGACTGATTGTAGGCTTAAGGGACTAAGGTAGTATTTGGTAATGACTCTGTGCTACAAGTTTATTGCAAATGCCCAAGGTTCATTCACCCCAAGCAATTCAGTCAATAACCAATTTTTATACTTCTATCTCCTTCAAAATTCCAAACCAATAATCCCTGCCTTTCTTTTTTTTTTTTTTTTTTTTTAATTATTTCGGTATCAGACTAACATTTCCCATGGAAATCAATATGGGTGAGATCCATTAGCCAAAAATCTGCAGCACTGCAATGCAAACATATTAAAAATATTGATCTTGCAGGCTACTGATGCTTTGATTGACTTTAATGTTTGTAAGCAGCAATAACAGAATTTCAATGACTGAAACAAACTTTTGATTAAAATTATAGATTTTTAATTTTTTTTTCTGCTTTACTGTTTCAAAGGGTATCACATGGTTTATTTGTTTGCTGTAAATGATCATAGTAGTAAATACTCAGTTTCTCATTTGTAAATATTAAGGTCTGCTACAGGTTACATATCTTCAAATACACTTTCAATCACTTCTGATGTTTCAGTTCCACTACATCAGATGTTTAACATCAACATGGGTAGGGCCAGATGAGTATTTGCAGCTTTTTCCTTCTGGGTCCTCACATCTCGTGCATTCCTGTTACCTGTAGTGACAGGAATTTGATCTCACTCTTCTCTTTTTTTCACTATTGAATAAACTTCAGATGATGTTTTCACACCAGCTGGCCAAGATTTTGCTAAAGCCATCTTCCTAATGTGGTTCCTTCTTCCAAAATAAACATCTCAGCCAAAATAAGGAGGTCTTCCGCACTCCAGGTCTTTTTGTCTTGGGTATGCATATTTCTTGGTTGCCACACAGTCTGAATGTCCCATCACCTGGATCACATTTATTACCACAGGAGAGAAGTGGCATCCCTGCTTTAGGGATGGGGAATGAAAACTTGGAGCAATTAGAGAAACGGAGAAACTAGAATATTTCAGATAACCTAACCTCCGCCTAGGTCCCCAAGGCCATATGTGGTACTCCAAAGGATGAGAAGTTTTGTCATCAGGAGGTACCAGTCCTGATGGCTGTGTGTAGGCTATACAAAGGGTTGGTTGCCTCAGGTGAGACACACGGTTGTCGCTGGCTCTTATGAGCTTTGGGCTAATGCAAACCTTCTCTGCCCTGGTGTGCAGAAAGGCACAGGAAACTACATATTCCTATTTGGAATATAGAAATAAAACTGGCTACTGTAAGGAGACGCCAGAGATGGTTCCATATGACCTCTATCCCCAGAAAACTGTACTGGCACACTGAACCTGCTGCACCATTCAGACATCTCCATCACACCCACCCACTTGGACAGACAGAGCTTGTATATAGACCTGTGGGTAAACAAGCACCTGACAGTGCTTGATAAAGATATAGCTTTATCATACTAGTGCCTGGCAGAGGGATATGTCACCTGAGGCCCCTTCCAGGCTTGCATTTCAATATTATAACAGCTTAAGATACATCCCTTTGGTTGGACTGGATATCCTCCTGACCTTTCACATTCAGAAAGGTTTATTTTCTTTGTGATTTTTACATTAGAGCCAGGATTCACCTGGGATGTCAGCAGTGGGCAGGCAGCTTTAGGGGAAGTAAAAAAACTCCACACACATGGACCACGTGAATCATTCTGCCTTTTTTTTTTAAATCACAACCCTCTTCCTGCTGACATTCAATTCACCAACTCAACAGCCCTGCTTGTCCCAGCTGGCCAGCAGGGAAAAACTACCTGGAGTGGGAATGACCAAAGGACGAGGCATGCTGTGTTGCCTGGGCCACGCAATTAAGCAAAAGAGATGTGGTACCTGTGCAGCATTTAACACAACATCCACCACAGAAGTACAGCTCCAGGTGCAAAATCCTCTTGTGAAGTCACTGCACACATAGAGCCGGGTTACTACCACCTTTTGTGCACTTAGATACCAAAGCTTTCAAGCAGGGTTTAACGCCCAAAATCCCTCTGCCACCAGCAACCCCCCTGGAAAAGCCCTGAGTACCAGACCTGGAGACCTGGACCCTTGCCCCTACATCTCCCAGACGCACCCTGTTGAATCCTGACCCCATGTCTGGTTCCACTGTCTTGGTGGGGCTCTGAAGTCTGGTTAAGCCTTGACTGTTATTATTGATCAGCCTCTTTGAGGTTTTAAGCAGAGCAAGCAGGCTAGCTTTATGAAGAAGCTGCATGTGGCAAGAGGAGAGGCAACCTCAGCTCTGCTGTGCTTCTAGAGCTGGAGAAGTTCTGCTTTGACATTGACCATGACCATGACTAGAGACTGTTCAACTTCCGAGTCTTCAACCGTGCTTACATGAAAAAAAACTCCAAACCAAAACAAACCACAAAGACCAGTAAGCTATGAACAGTGGACGGTTATGAGTCCAGCTACAAAAAGAAATACAACAAAACTGTTGCATATCAAATGGATTTGGAACATTCTGTGTCTGCACTGTAAACAACTAAGAATCAATTTATAATCCTAGAAACTGAAGTACCTTATTCTCCAAACACTTGCAGACCAGGCAGTCTTAGTACAAGCTTTTTTATGTACCCTGACAATATGTCTGCACATGCTCTGAAAACTACTACACGCTGGGGAGCATATTTCAGGGCTCCAGCACGCGTACCTCCTGCAGACTCAGCTGCAGGGGGGTTTGAGGCGCTGCTGCTCTCTGCTGCTTGTCTTGCCCCTCAGCTGGAACACAGCCCCTGAGGTAGAATTAGCAGAATACCCAGCATGTTAGCACAAATGCACTGGGATTTTTTTGCAGTTTAACGCTGTCATCTTGCAGGAATGTATACATACCCCTATGGCCCTTGGTAAAGAAGATGTGGTCAGCAAGGGGACGGGCAGAAGCTGAGGCAGTTAAATAGCCACTGATCTATCTCCACGTCCGTTCATGGTTGAGACTATGAGTTGTGAAAGTCAGGCATTTGGCCCTTGAAACACATTAATTTCATATTCCATATGTAATTTTGCCAACACCAGACAGAAGTAGCCCTGGCTCTGCTGCAGGCTGACAGCTGCAGACAGAGGTGAAAAGCTCTGCATTTTGTGAGCCGCACTTCAAGCCCCTGACACAGTTTCATAATTCCAAGTATTGCCTGGGACAGAGTGCACAATATTCACACTATTCATTTATTTGTATATTCATCTTGTCTATCACAACAAAGAAACAAATTTAGAATGGATTTGTAAGTTTTGTCTTCAGTGACTAGCTGCATAATGTAATTGCTAGTGCATTTGTATTTGCATGAAACAGTCTATTATCCAGTATTATCTGGTGAAGCAGACTACCCTCATTATGCATTCATGCATGATGCTCTCCTTCTCATCATTGCCCGTCCAAGTTCAAGACACACATGGAAGACCTGGGTGAGGAGAAGATCCGCACACTGACTCCGGCAGTCAGAGCTCAATCTCCGTCTCCAGCTTTGGTTAATGAACTTCTACCTCCACCAGCTTCTGAAAATTCATGAAGTAACAATGAGGAAAACTTAAAATTGTGAGATTAAACAAATATTTGAGGGGTCTTGTTTCCGAGCTTTGCTGATGCTAGCTGAAAAATTTTCAACTTTTTCCATAGAACTAGGTGGAAAAGAAATTTATATTAAAAAGTGTGAGACAGGAATTGATCATTTCACTGAAACATCTGTAAACAAAATACAGACCACCATCAACTCACTGTAAAACCATAAATGAGAAGAAAATTGTTTATTAGCATCTGCTATTTGCAATACTGTATATGATGGAATGCACTTCTTTGCTGCCAGTGTGACAAGTTACTGATGTACCATCTTTATATACAAACAACAGATACTGCTATCAATATCTAATACCATCATCCATAATACTGAAATTGAATCAGATCAAGAGACAACGAGGTATGACAGATACGAAAAGTAATGTATCTGGAATTTGCAAGCATGGATTTGAGTAATGGTTCTACCAAGCCACAGCAAGTGCCACTTCTAATAAATAGTGACATTGTTGGTGAACCAACTCCTCTTCCCACCAGATCCCTCAATGTCAGTGCTTTGATTTGGCTGTGCCAAATAGGTTTTAATCCTAGCCCCACAGAACTTTGCATAAAAAGACATCTAAATAGGAGTACTTAAAAGGTCTGCTACTTGCCCTAAAATGTACTGCAGCTCCATAGCAGAACAGACAGTACACAGGCCTCCTGCAACAAGCCAGTCTGCATGCAGTCAGCCTTCCAATTAGGGTGTTAAACCCCTTAAATTGCTCTGTTTTATTAGCTCTGGCTTATTAAAGTACTTCTAACTGTCTGCTTTTATGTAAGAGACTGGCATCTGCTGCTGGGCAAGAACAAAACTCAAAGCAACGCAAACCGTTGCTGACCTTTCTTGAGTGGCTGTGTGCAAATCTTGTACTCTGCTGCCAAAGCAAATTACTTGGGACACCCCAAAAAAGCAGAGAGAGGAACGCTGAAGACCACTGTGACCACATGATTTCAATGAAGCTTCAGCAAAGGAGCAGGAAGGGCTGCCTGGCTGAGTATCTTAGGGCAGTGAATTAATAGTAAAACCCAAAGCGATGTTGGGCACCTCCTAAAAAAGAGCTCAGGATTCTCATGTCACAGTGAAACCAACAGGGATGCTGGTGCCAGAAGTTTCTGGACTGATTCATTAAATCACATAACGCTGACTGAAGGATGCATATTTTGAATTAACAAAGGAACCATACACAAACCCTGTAGCACCAAAATGCCTTCTCTTATTCAAAGACAAAAAAAGCCAAACCAGGAAGAGGACCCCCCTTCTGATTGAATGAAAATGTCACTTTTTGTACTGAGAATCACATCAGCCTATGCAAAGAATCAATTGCAGAGTCAAAAATTCTTAAATGATCTGCTGGCTTTCAGGACTTCTTTTTGCAATTATTTATGTTGCACTTTCATGGCAAGCCTGGAAGACTGAAATAGTGAAAGAACTTATAACATAAAAACATAAAAAAAGGCTGTGACACAAACAAGGTAATAAAACCCCCAAAACAACTGACTTTTTGGCACTAAAGCATATGCTCTGCCCCCTGCAGCTAAAAGTCACACACTGAGAGTGCATGTTCTGTCAAGAATTACTATTTTCAAGCACGGGTGGTGACTTTGGACAGTAGCACTTAAGAAACCTTCAATCTGGCACTTTTCTCACTGCACATTTACTGAAGCATCCCTACTGCCCAAACTGCCAAGAGTGTGGGGAGCTGACCTTGTGGAAGGAAAAAAAAAATAAACTAAAAGGTTTCTGAGGTACTGTTTTGATCTGGTCTGTACATTATTTCTTTCCCCAACCATATTATTACTCCAATCCATTCCCTGGGAAATGTAGCAAATGGAAGAGCACTTTGCTCCTTTCTTTCCTGGGAACGGAGTGAAAATGAAGCTGGCCACAGCCCACACATTTGCTGTTAAAGGTAGTAGCGTTCTCAGCAAAGAATTATTTACAAGCTGTACAACTGGGAACAAATTGATCAGCACAATTTATTTTATCAATTTCAATTACTGCAAATTGCTTGCCTGAAGATGTTCTAGAATTAACATAAATAAAAGGCAGGCTTCAATTTTTACTCTTCCGCATTTTACTGTGCTGTACAAAGGACTTTTTTATGTACAATAAATTGCATTAACTACATGTACCCTTTTTAATTTTTTTTCTTCTTTTTTATTTTGTGGCTAGCAAATTCACACAGCAATCCAGATTTCAATCTGTTTGCTGTATGCATATAGAACCATAGAATCATAGAATAGTTAGGGTTGGAAAGGACCTGAAGATCATCTAGTTCCAACCCTCCTGCCATGGGCAGGGACACCTCCCACTAAACCATGCCACCCAAGGGTTTGTCCAAACCAGGCTTGAACACCGCCAGCGATGGAGCATTCACAACTTCCCTGGGCAACCCATTCCAGTGCCTCACCACCCTTACAGTAAAGAATTTCTTCCTCATATCCAATCTAAACTTCCCCTGTTTAAGTTTTAACCCGTTACCCCTTGTCCTCTCACTACAGTCCCTAATGAAGACTCCCTCCCCCTTCAGATATTATACTCAATGAGTTTGTAAATGGGTTGCCCACAAACACTTTACTACTGGTTATTTATTATTCCATGTGTCAAACTGACCACCCTAGCAATGTCGCATGTTTGTTTTACTCCTTAACTGGGGACATTGTGGACATCAAAAACAATGATAGGGGTTAGTATCTGCCTGGTTAACACTTCCTAACAAACCTTCTTTTGCTATTGCATATCAGACCGGGGAGGATGCTCTTATCAATAACTGTCAGTCCTCTGTATCTTGCCAAAACCTACAGATAATGCCACCTAACAGAAATCAAAACTCTTAACTTTCAACAATGTATTATCTTTGCAAATGTTAAAACCCCTCATTTATTTATATTGCTTTAACGGCTTTGCTTGACTATATTGTACAGTGATTATTGTCATATTTAAAAAAGACAGGAAGCATGTTTTCAAAATAATGAGAACACATTGTAAACTATGAACCTGAGAATCTTTGTATCATCTGGATTTTCAGTTCCTTGGCTTTTACTTTTTCTCTGCCCTTTCATATAGCCATGGACAAGCAGGTGTGACAGAGATGTCTCAAGATCCATGCCTTGGCCACAGCAAGACCTGCTGCACCTACACCATTTCTGGCAAACATCTGCCTCAGCTGTCCTTAACCACCTCCTCAAGTGACAGAGAACCTGCAGGCAGTATCCTCCTGATAGCAGTACTGTCAGAAAGTTTCTCTTAGTGACCAACCCAAACTTTTCCTGATGAGATTTAATTTTATCCCTTTCTTTACTATTTACAGGCATGCAGAGAAAAGATGGTTCCTTTCTTCTTTTCAACAGCCTTTCACGTGATGATTTCCACCATGTTCTTTCTTTCAGTCCTCCCTCTTTTTAGGTTAAGCCTTCTCAGTTTTTGCCTTTTTCCCTAGGCCACATTTTCTAGACTTCCCATCACTTTTGCTGTTTTCCTTTGCAGGTTCTCCAGTTCTTTCTTGGGCAGTGTTGCCCATCAGCATACATAGCTCCAGCCTGACCAGTCGTTTTGCAAGCTAAAGCCTTATTTAGACATTTCAGCAAAATGCCTGACTTCTCTGCTGTGACATATCATTGTTGACTGATCCTCTGTCTGAGGCTGCAAAGGATAGAAATTTATTCTCCAAGGCAGAAAAGCGACTAGCTGAACTCCAGCTCCTGCAATCTGCTCTGTGCAGCCTCTGATAAATTTGCCCCTGCACAAGCCACACTCGCCTTCCTCAGGGTCCCACTTCTGCTAGGTCTGGATCGAAACCCACAGTTCTTGTGATCTTGGGAATGTGTGGTACTGTATCTTTCAGCAGCAGGGAGCAGCAGAGCTTTCATTCTTGTGGTAGTTGATGGGAAGAAAGGCTGTCCCTCAAAGAGGGGTGGGAGAGCAGATGCTGCCAGTGTTGAGGCACGAGCAGTACTTGTGCAGTGCTGCTGTATATTCTGGATATACTGGAGTATATCCAGAAACAGAAAATGTCTTTAATTTCCTCTGTGAGTAACCATAAAGTTACCCGATTCATTAAGACCCAGCCAAACTCTGGTCCTTGTGCCAGGTGCTCCACAAATTAACCACTATACAATGAACCTTGAAGTTTCCTTCTGGAGGGGTAGAAGCTACCCTAATTCTGTTGTGTTACTGCTATTCGTTGCCTTGTACTATCCTAGACAATTAGCTGAACCCAAACAGTCCCCAGATAATATTTCTGGAGCAAAGCAGATACTCACGCGGCAGAAATTTTGCACAGAACTTCTCTGTAACTGGAATTCATTGAGGAAATGAGGAGGCATGAGGACATTGACTCCTAAATGTGGAGACTGATGGGTTTTGCAGACCTGCCTCAGAAGTCTTTTCCTCCCAGTTCTGACAGCTGGACCAGAAGAGGGAATCTGATCCCCCTTTTTTTTTTCTTTTTTTTTTTTTTGTTGTGAAGGAAAAGATGCAGAAAATTAGCCTGCTGCTTCAGAATAATCATGTCCAGTGTTGCTAGAGATCAAGTTTTTTACCAGTTCAGGAAATGCAACCAGTGACATGGTGACATGCAGAACAAATACTTGAGATCAGGATTTTTATCTTCTATGAATCAAAGGACGGAGATAGGGATGTAGAGTAGGTCAGAAAAAAGAGTTACATGACAACTATATAGGCAAAACGGTGTCCACATGGAACCTCAGAAAACATCATTTTTAACTGACAGATGAGGGCAGGTCATTTTTGTGCCTGCAGAACACCCTTTGCGTAAGTCCAGCAGGAAATGCACAGCACAGCCAGAAGTCAGCCAGCTGTGCATGACAGCTGGCAGGCCATGGAGGGCCACCGGCACATGAGAAGACCTGTAAAGCTAGAGGCCCAAAGGGGTCACCCAAGACCCCTTTTGTAAGAAACCCAAAGGTCAGTTTCTTTATGCATACCCCTCTCCTAGAGAAAATGTGGAGCCTGGGAGAGTGGTGAGGCACTGGCATGGGTTGCCCAGGGAAGCTGTGAATGCTCCATCGCTGGCGGTGTTCAAGGCTGGATTGGACATAGCCTTGGGTGGCATGGTTTAGTGGGAGGTGTCCCTGCCCATGGCAGGGGGGTTGGAACTAGATGATCTTAAGGTCCTTTCCAACCCTAACTATTCTATGATTCTATGAAGACTGAATCACTAACACATTCAGAAGCTCCAGAGCTATTTCTCATTCTTGTCCAGACCTTGAAGGCCCGCTCACCACCATGCTCAGTCTGCCACCTCCCTGATGCTCAAATGCTAGCAGTCTGCCTATTTTCATAGAATCATAGAATCATAGAATAGCTAGGGCTGGAAAGGACCTTAAGATCATCTAGTTCCAACCCCCCTGCCATAGGCAGGGACACCTCCCACTAAACTATGCCACCCAAGTCTTTGTTCAAACTAGCTTTGAACACTGCCAGCGATGGAGCATTCACAACTTCCCTGGACAACCCATTCCAGTGCCTCACCACCCTCACAGTAGAGAATTTCTTCCTCATATCCAGTCTAAACTTCCCCTGTTTATGTTTGAACCCATTACCCCTTGTCCTCTCACTACAGTTCCTCATGAAGAGTCCCTCCCCAGCATCCTTATAGGCCCCCTTCAGATACTGGAAGGCTGCTATGAGGTCTCCACGCAGCCTTCTCTTCTCCTGGCTGAACAGCCCCAACTTTCTCATCTTATCTTCCTTTCAACCTCCACTATAACCTTGCCAAGGACAAATACATGTATGGTAAACCTACCTTAAAGATTAAGCAGTAGGAAAATATTCTTCCCTGTGAGGGTGGTGAGGCCCTGGCACAGGTTGCTCAGAGAAGCTGTGGCTGCCCCATCCCTGGCCAGGTTGGACAGGGCTCGGAGCAACTTGGTCTAGTGGAAGGAGTCCTTGCCCGTGGCAGGGGACTGGAACTGGTTGAGCTTTAAGATCCCTTCCAACCCAAACCTGTCTGTGATTCTGTGATTTCCCTGGCACAAGTACACTCCTAATCTATCAGCTATCACAGCACACCACTACAAATTCTGGTGGGAAGCAGGTGGTCAGAAGGCACTGAAGATCCTGACATCTGGTGGTCCAGCTCCATGATGCTCTCTCAGAGCACATGGGGGGCACAAAAGTGGCCCATAACACCTGAGATAAAGCTAATGCTGCTTGTAATGATAATTTATTATGGGTGCTTCTCTGAGTTGACTGTCAGAGAAGAATGTTGATGATTAGAGGCACTGCTGATAAAAACAGAGGGACACAGAAAGAGTAAAATAGATGTATCTTTTACAGAGTGGAAAATCCAGAGGCAACTTGCTACCTCCAAGCAGCAAATATGTAAGAGTAGCAGGTATATAAGATGAGTAGATCAAGGCTTTTTTACATAAAAACAATGGATTAACACCGGTCAGAAAAATTTAAAATACACCAAAAGCCCATTGGCTTAGAAAATCTCCTATAAAGTACTGAAGTTAATGGAGATGCAAATTTCCTGGCAAACTATAAGATGTGTATGAACCAAAACACATGGGAAAGTAGGATACACAGGTTCTGCAGAGAGCCAGTTTTTGTGGCTCAGATTTTTAGTTCTTGCCTAGTATGTACATGCAAATCTGAAACTAAAATTCATCCCATTTACCTCACCTAGAGACAGGTGTCTCATAGGGACATAGTGCATCTGCCAAAAGAGACTGTAAAACTTTCTGGAAGATGCTTGCCACAGAGGAAGGCAGCACAAATGATTTATTACAAGTAAACAATTAGGAGAAATTTAATCCAAAGTACTTAAAAACGAACTAGCAGCCCAACCCACACTAGGTCTCCCTTTCATATGCAAGAGGAATTTGATATGAAGCAGCAGCACAATAGGGCAAATGCTGCCTGAAACTGATAAACCGATGCTCCCTGCTCATAGCTCATTTTAAATTTTTTAAGAAAGAAATCAATGAGTGCAGATAAAGTGCACAAGGCTGTAATCCCCTGGAGTGATCTTGTCACAACATGTGTTACTGCAGTTCTACACTTTTACCTTTGCACTTTGTTGTATGTAACAGAGCAACATAATTAACCACTGGTAGGTTGTGTTTACGTTAGTTCTCAAAAGGTTAAGAAGCTGATTATAGCTAAAATCAGCTTTGCCTGGGGCTTCAGTGGCTCTGTGTAATCAAATTAGACAAGCAGGGCACAGTGTCACCTAACACAAACCAGTGTCACTTTCTTCTCTGTTTTGACCTTTTTCATGAGACGAGCAAGCCAGGTTTTAGCTTATTCCAAACATTTTGAACAGATTAGTTCCCAATAAGCTATGAGTGATAAGCCAGGCATTTGTCCCCATCATTTTCACTAGCAACTCAGCAAGACTGCACTCAAGAGGTTCTGCAAGAATAGCATCAACTTTGCTACCCCCTCAACATAAACCTCCTGGAATCGTACCTGGGGTGGGGTGGAAAAGGTTTTCAGAGGTGAATGGCAATGACTTCAAACCCTAAAATATCTTCATTTGCTTTCTTTGTCTCGGATATGCTATTGTCTTGATTCTGGAGGCGCAGAGCAGCCCTTCCAATCCAACAGTAAACAGATCACTTCATAAACACGGTGGATAATGTACTAGCATTTCCAAGAAGCCCCAAGTAACCCGCTTGGCAGAGTTGCGGCTCATTCTCTCTACACAGCCACGCCACCCTTTGAAGTCAAGCAAGGTGAACAGTATAATGGAGGTGTTTAAGAAGGTTTAATAATGTAGAGAAAGGAGCAAGCCAGCCCAACATCAGAAGAATGCTTTCCTCGCAGCCATACCGTAACTAAATCTAAACGCAGGCTGCAGCATCAGTGGCTTCCATAATCTTGGTATCTTTGAACATAAAGGGAACAAAAGATGAAACAGGCAAAAGAATATATAAAGAAAAGTAGTAGCAAATTTAGATAAAAACCTGTAAGTTAAGGAGCGCACTATACCTTCCTGAATTTTCTGCCCTAATCTAAAAAACAGTAGCTAACTACATTTGTTGAATCTTTACATACTTGATCCTCAACTTCAACTCCATCTCTGTCTGCATACGGTCTGAGGCTAACTTAAAGGACCTTTATGTCACAAAAAAAAGTAAGCACACAAAATAATAGCTTCTGCAGATGATTTGTGCATATTCATTTACAGCCAGTGCAGTCAAAACTTGTTATTTTAATTTATTAAGTAATAAATAAAGAGTTACAGAAGTCAGGTCTCCATTCTTGCGAGGTCCAATGATTCCTGCTAATCCAGCAGTACTCAACAAATTTGCATGTGGTTAGCCTGCCTTGCCATAGCCGTAGATAGCATTTCTATTCTGCAAGCTGTGCAAAAAAATCAATATGCCAAGTTTAACATAAGGACAGGAAACACGATGTCCTCCTATATTTTCAGTGAACTTCAAAAGGTTGTGCCATTCCTACTCTACACAAAAAACATTCTTTAAGAAGAAAAAAACCCGATAGAAACGTATTGGTGGAGTTGTACCTCACTCTATAACAATTTATTTAAAATAATCTGGTATTACGACTGAATCATCAGGCAGCCGGGAAGCTCCCCTCTCCCCTTTTATGTGTTTAAAGTAGAGACATGTTCTTCAGACAGAAGACATATGCTAGCAACACATATTATGGATTTAACGGTAAGTTCCTGTATGCTTTTTTCGTATGTCAGCTCTTTAGAAGACAATAGTCCTTTTTTTGTCCACTGACTGCGCTATGCCATAATTCATTTCTTTATACCTAGTGGCAACCATTGTCTGCACAAAACAGCCCAAGAACTGCCTCTACATTTCTGCATTGCAGATCTGCCATACCTTTGCTGCAGAAGCACATAATTTGTTTGTGGGGTGAGGATGAGACAACCCTTCAACGGGGCACAGTGGCCATAGCCAGCAGGCTGGCATCACGCAGGGCCACCTCTGCAATCCCAGCCCCAGCCACCCCACTGCTGCCAAACTCCTTCCTCATAAAGGGAAACAATAAAGGGAAAAAAAGGAGAAATACCAGCTTAATACACACACAAAAGCATTTTACAAATATAAGGCTATGCAGGGAAGCAGAGAAATTCTCCTTAGTGTACGATCGGCTTTTTCAAAGGTAATTTCTCTTCATTGCAATGAGTGGCTGTAAATGGATTAATGGCATTTAGCTCTAGAGAGCATGTCATTGATCTGTACTGAACATACAAACTGTTACATAAAACACACTCAAAGACCCATACTTATTCCTAACTTTCTATTAATATGTCATTTGCAAGACAAATTTTATTCAGAGATTAATGTACCATTTTAAAAACCCTAGGCATAAAACTCCCAATCAGAAAATAACAATGTAACAATTTTAAGTGTTGAATAATATTAATACTGCAATAAATTATGATATCGGTACATTTTAGCCTTCTTGTATCAGTTCAGAGAGCGTAGCACAGCCCTACACTACTACAAATGAGTAGTTTCAGGGACTCCCAAAACGTCAAATATGCAAAGTTGGCTTTCACAGTCTCTCCTGCTAATGTGTAAGAATCAATAATATTGCAGCAATAAATGGTGATCATTGCCCAATGCCAACACACCATTTTGAGGTGCATGATCTTTGCAGAACAGAGGATATGGATTGTCACCTCTGAAGGGGCAGGAACTCATGTCATGTTATGTGCTGTATATGTGAGGATACCCTGGAAACCCAGAGCACCTTCGCTTGTGCCAAGCTATAGTTAACATCCAGACCTCAAGAATGGCCTAAACATCTTGCTCAGGGGCTTTTACCCATGGGTAAGTCAGGAAACTTACCCATAGCAGATGGCTCCATTAGAGTCAGCTAAATAAGGCTGTGCATACGTAAATCAGTGCTGAGTTTGTACTAAATCTTTAATGCCTTAATGCCTCCATTTGCTTTTTCCCCCCTGACTTTGATATCTCTTCAGTGTGAACAGCTACACTGAATTTACAAGAGGTTTTTTTGGTGGTGTTTTTTCCCCCCTCTCTCCCCAAAATCAGAAGGCAGGAAATAGATGGGTGTAACTTAAAGAGGCAACTAAGATGAGCTGCTGGCAGGGTGAAGTGGTAGGTTTTAGTAATAGCTAGAAGCTGTAAGTGGTTCTAAGCTTTGAAGTCAGTGCAGCTTTGATGTGCTACTCCCATAGTTAATCGCAAGATAGTCTTGAAAGAAAAAGATTTCCCAAATACCATTCAAGTGTTGTTGCCTGTGAAATCCTTGTATGATTTTTTTTCTCCCTGTTGAACTTCAAATCTAACATTGGGCTGCTCTCTCTCCCTCTCAGTTGGTCTTACTCTCTTCTAAAGTATTTTAATCGGTTAAAAGGGTAATTAAAAGCATGCTTGGTTGGTGCAGGCAAGTAGCTTGCTCTGTGTTACTTTGCTTTGCTGACTCACTTTTGAGTGTCTTCCTGCCCAGATCTGTAGTGCTCAGACAGTAGGAGGGACTGCCGGGTGTGATGCTAGAGCTGCAAAAGACAGAGTGTGGGAGCCAGACAGCATCCCTGCTGGTGTACGCAGAGAAGTCCACTTGCCTTCCCATCATGGGAATAGCTACAGCTCTCTCAAGACAAAGCATCCACAAAGGGGAGGAGAAGGAAACCCTTCCCTCTGCTCTGCCTGCTGCTTTGGGCATTACCAAGGATAAGTGACTGCCTGGGAAAAGAGGCAGTGCATTTCAAAGCTTCACTATTGAAATTCAACCACATACATCGGGATTGATGGGAGAGATGCAATGATGAGTCCCAAGGCAATTAAAAACCCAAATAAAACCAAACCCACCAGGAACAGAAGACTGTCCTTGATAGGTATTTGTCTTCAATACCGAAACACCATTTAGGAAAGTCTAGAGATTCTTCCCACAATGTAAACTGTCTTTGAGTTACACTCTTAACCAATAAGAGCTTTCACATTTACTGAAAATATAAAAAACTTGGACAGTTAGGTTTAAGAAAGTAACTCATAAAAAGCCTGATATTTACAATCTTTCAAAAATGGTTGTGTAGTGCCCTTTTTATTTTAATAGCTAGATTTTAAACCTGAGCATGACCCATGTGTCAGATGTCATCTACAAACCACATGCCAAAGAATAGCAAAACAACTGTTTCCGATGAGTGTGAAGCCAGCAGGGCAAGAGCATTAAAGCAGTTTAAACTGCAGCCTTTATCCCACATCACAAGCTGTTTACCTGGGCACACTTATATCCGAACGGAAAAGGCAGACACTGATCACAAAGACCCATGCCTATCTAAATGGACAGAAATAAAGAAAATGGCATATGAGCGGTAAATTATGGGAGAGCAACACGTCAAGGTTAGAGGTCACTGAAGATTTCAACAAATCTCAGAAGATACAGCAACAGATTAAGCTAGGGGATAGGCTACCCTCCAACCTTAACTTGTTAAGACCTTTGAAGTCCTGTGGTGACCTCTATCCTGCTCCTTCATATTAGTTGTTAGTTACACTAATTACAGCCTAATAGTGCACTGGAGCCAGACACTTTTTCTGCAACCATCCAGAGGAGGAGTATGTGGGAAATTGCCAAGTCCTGCCCTGCACACTGTGTGTGTTCATCCCCGTAAGCAGCGTCCTGTGACATCTTGTATAGGTATGACCTGCAAGAAGTTAACTGTGTTCTGCACCTTCAAGAAGCTGGTGCAGTCTTTACTGCACAAGCTAAACAAGCAAAGCCCAAACTCTGTTTGTCTAAGTGGGGCCTCACGACAATGCTGAAACAAATTTAGTTTCAAAAACTGTTTTTAATGGGCACTGGCATAATGATACAAAATAATGATAACCAAAGTAAAGATGTAAAGCGCAACCCCTCATAAATACTGCATATCCAGCACTGAAATCAAAGAAGTAATTTACTGTTGCTGTCAGTGAACTTGTGTGAGGGAGTGTGGGATTAGATGTGGAGTCTATTTGCATTTATTTTCCTCAATGTCCATATTAATGCTAATACAATATTGTATCATATATGGCAACAGCATTCAGCGCACATTGTCTAGCAGATGAAATATCACTTGTAAACCTACAGTAAATCATTTGGTAGCATTAAACAGTCAGGCATCATATCAGAGGAAAAGTTTTGAAAAAGAGATGTAGTGAAGAAAAATCATACCAGAATTACCAAAGTGTGTAACAAAAGAGCCTGTGGGTGGAAAGAATAACTATTCAAAATCAATTCCTATTTCCCCATTTATATGAAGAATATTCTTTACATGGCTGATAAAAGCTTTGGATGATGACAAATCAATCCATCTGTGACTTCTGGTACCTCTGTTAGCAAGATAGCATTATTTATCTGTGGGTACAAACTACAAGCTCTGAATACACTGCTAAAACCATACAAATAAAAGCCTGGCTGCAGAGAAGATTCAAAAGAGCAGAAATCAGGACTTCCCTGCATTGAGTAGCAGAGCTCACAGAAAACATGAGACTATTTGACAACAAGCAATATAAATGCTCATACTTACAATTCATCTAGAATTTCTTAAGTTTAAATAAAATATAAGCTATATGGTCAACTTGGAAAACAATGGAAAAGGTCCTCACTTCTCTACTGAGCTCTGAGTTGCTCTGAAAGTAAAACACAAGGATGGTGGGGAGATATGGGAGCCAATCTCCCTGAGTTTACATATGTGTGACCTTCTACTGACATCCTACAACATGATGAACTGGGATGAATTCCCCAGCGGAACCAGTTTCCCTGTCTACTCAGATTTCCCACAGGCTGGATATACTAGTATCAATGCACACTTGTTTAAGGCATGCTCTTGCTGGGTTGGGTCATTAAGAGCAACAAATGGCTTTCTGCTGGTGGGAAGTCTGGTACCCATCTCCATTGGATGTTTGCAGTTTCTCTTTACGTTGCCCAGAAACAATGAATATTAACCGAATATTAAAATAATGAATATTAAACAAAAAAATATATATAAAATATCTAAAACAAATATAAAACTAAAAGAGGGCAGATTAAGACTGGATCTAAGGAAGATAGTTTTTACAATGACGATGGTGAGGTGCTGGCACAGATTGCCCAGAGATGTGGTAGATGACCCATCCCTGGAAACACCCAGTGTCAGGCTGGATGGGGCTCTGAGCAACCTGATTTAGTTGAAAATGCCCCTGCTCATTGCAGGAGGTTTGGATTAGGTAATTTTTAAAGGTAACTTCCAAACGCAACCATGTGATGATTCTATGAATATAAGAACCAGCCTCTTGGTTTTTCTTCTGTCACTGACTCCTCTTTAGTATACAAAAAATCCTACTGTTAGCCTGAGTGAGCATCTTGCCTCTCCCACCTCTGAGGTTACTCCATCCCATGATCTTCTTTTTAAAAAAATGCATGGCATTTATAAGGTAAAAATAATCAATCGGCACAGATTGGCAGATTAACATCCTGCAGGCTAGCAAGCCTTGAGGTTTGAGTCCTGATGCTGCAGCCTGCAAGCAATCAATGCAATTCCTTGACAAAAATCAAGCAGGAATCACTCTTTTTAGGATGGAAGAGGAAAGGAGAGCCTTCAGCTCTACCACAGTGCAGTGGTTAGACCACTGACATTAGAAGCAACAACCAACTTTAGTTCTCTTTTCGGTGGAAGGGGTCTCTACCCAACTTCTTCAAGGAAGGTGACCAAATAGCCAGCCAACATGCTCAGGTTCCCTCTCCTGCTCTTTCAGTTCCTTGTTAATTATAACTGCACCCCTTCCTCCACACACGCAGGCAGATCTTTAGGTGAGGCTGATACTTCCCTGAAGGCCAGGAGATGTGTGCTTCAAGAGTAACATAAAGAATTATATCAGACAAAGCATGACACAAAAGTTGAGTAAGTTTAATCCAGGGCTATTAAAAGAAAGGAGAAAACCCCAACCCACTATTGGGTTCACACTCAGCATTTGGTTTAAAATAGTGGTCTGCAGGGACAAAAGGACTGACATGAGACTCAACAAAACCACTGGGAATTGTTAGTGGTGGCTGAATCAGACCCCCAGCTGCCAAAAGAAATTTGCAAGATTCATAAGCTGTGCTGAATTTGCAAGCTGTACTTGATGCACAGGTCTAAGTTCTGCAATCAGTAGCAGGAAACTGTAAAAATCATAAACATCCAGAGCACACCTGAAATAAAAGAACGCCATCTTGCAGCCCTGACACGCAATATACGTAAGAAGTAACAACACAAAAGGGTCGTGGAGCTGTTGGAGTGAGTCCAGAGGAGGCCACAGAGATGCTGTGGGGGCTGCAGCAGCTCTGCTCTGGAGACAGGCTGAGAGAGCTGGGCTTGTTCAGCCTGGAGAAGAGATAGCTCCTTAAGGGGAGACCTTAGAGCAGCTCCAGTGCCTAAAGGGGCTGCAAGAAACCTGGAGGGAGCTTTGGGCAAGGGCCTGTAGGGACAGGACAAAGTGGAGATTGAGATGAGATCTTAGGCAGAAGTTCTTCCCTCTGAGGGTGGTGAGGTCCTGGCACAGGTTGCCCAGAGAAGCTGTGACTGCTCCATGCCTTGCACTGTTCAAGGCCAGGTTGGACAGGGCTTGGAGCAACCTGCTCCAGTGAAAGTTATCCCTGCCAGTGGCAAGGGGTTGGAACTGGATGAGCTTTAAGGTCCTTCTAACCCAAACCATTCTGTGATTCTATGATTACTATCAGCATCCAGCATAGTAGTGTTTGAGGAGATCTTCCGCCATCACCTTGTATGTGCTCAATTTAATGGAAAGTTTTTTATGGGAATGTATTTCACTGAATGGACCATGTTGTATAAGCCAACGCCCCATATTACCCAACCAACAAACATTTTAATAATAACTACTCAGAGTAACAATAAGCCCTTGAAGTTCAATTAACCCAAAACTTCAAAGTGATGCCTGCTCCTGCGGCACAAGTGTTTTGAGGTTTTTGTCTGTATTTGCCACATGCACAGCTGCACTGGAAAATTCCAGTCAGAGCAGCCACAGCACGCACACCTTCTGACAGGGCTGGGATGCTCCCTTTCACGTCATGCACAAGCATTAAACACATAGCAGAATCCATTCTAGTTTATCACTCAGTTCAGTATAGAGTTTAATCTCTGATATAACAGCACCAATCATATGGCTACAAAGATGAAAACAAAGTTAAGGCCCATCTTGCCAGGCAAAGCAAAGTCAGAACTAAGGTCTGCTCTCCTGCATGCGTAAACTGTGGGACTCAAATGGGTCCTCACATGAATGTCTAAGAGTCAAAACCTGGCCTTCAAATTTCAAATATATGCAGGTTTTATTTATATGAAGTAAAACCCATATGTATGCATGTTATATTTTTGTAGTGCATCATTTTGAATGATGGCTTATGATAAAAACTAAAGAAAAAGTGCTAAGAACTTTTATACACAATGACTCATTTGCACAAAGATTATGCTCACAAAAGGACAACTCTTGTCCTTCAAAGTAATGCTGGACACTTTACAGTATTCGATCAAAAGTATGACATTTGCCTTCAGACTGATTACTCCATTTACAGTAGTAACAGCAAACATCATCTGAACCATTTATTCTATTAACATGTGTATGATGATGATGATGCTGTTGTAGGTATACTTTGTAAACCTACCTAAAATAAAAGGATTAGTGTGGATGAAATGTCCTACTCCCTTCTTTCACATAAAAATTGGAATATAGTTTTAAAATATTGCTTCTTGAATGTGGCTCACTAAATTCAAATATTTTTTGTAATACATAACTATTTACAATATTGAGATACATATAAATGATTGTAAAGTATGGTTTTCATGTCATAATGTAAGAATATAATGCCTGCTTAAATTAGCCTTTATTTGTATAAACAATCAGTATCAGAATATTACCAATTGTTTGCTTTTGCTTTTAATAAACATATAAAACCAACAATGCATTTAAAACAAGTCACTGAACTGTCCCTGTACATTAAGATGACAAGATTGGCTGCTGACCCTGGTTAGCAAAAATGACAAGTCCTCCCAACAGAAAATTGGGCCTTCCAAATATAGGTGTATTCTTTGATAGCAGAAAGTTTAGAGTGCAAATATATTGTGAAAAGGGCCTCTAAAATTGGGTTGTGGAGCTCTATGTTTCTCATCTTTTGGTTATCTCGCAGGTTGGGAATCTAATCTCTTGGCTGAGAGCTAGCTGGAACAGCCAGAAACCTGTTAAATTAGCAACTTGAGGGCAGGGTGCTAAGAAGGCAAATATGATAAGAATTTAACCTCCATGTGTTGCAAATAAATATAATTTTTGTGGCAAAGAGAAATATAAGGAATATTAAAATCAATTCTATGTCACTGCTAGGAGTTTTTCCAATTCTTGTTTGTCATCCAATCACAGCCACAAGTAGGAATTTGATATGACTGGCATTGCTGACAGCTGTTACGATAATCTGTATGTCTGAAGAATAAAAATGTCTGTGTATTACCTATTTAGAGTGATTCAAGTGCATAAAAGTGGTGAGGATGTGGTGATCTATTCTAAAAGCACTGCTACACCATTATCTATAGCTGGCAAACTTAGCACAATGAAGAACTTTGTTTTATACACAAGCAATGAATGCAATCCATACCAAACACATGTCAATTTTCATGGTGAGATGGTGAAATTGTAAGTAACAGTGCTTAAGAAAATATGAAATTGTTCAATATATGTTTCTCTTTTCCATTTGGAAAAAAACCCTGGCAAAGTGCTTGGCGAAGTAAATTCTTTTTCTCTACTCATCAGTGTCTTCTCAGGGATAAATATTTCTGAATCTGTAGGTTTGCAGAGTTTATATTCAAGAGTCATAAACCAGCTAACTGGTTGCTGATGTTCGATTTAAATAATACTTAAAATAGCAGAGAAGTTACAGAACATAGGAAAATTCATAATCCAAAATTTCAGGCAAGACTATTTGCACAGTTAGGCTGACATATATCTTACGACAAATAATGGAAAAATGGATATGTAGGTCCATAAATCCCTATCCTAGATACTGAGGACATGAAGAGTATGTTCTCAGTTTTTAAACTGGAACTTTTCACATGCCTGTCTTCTTCTCTTGTTCTTCTTTCCAGGAAATCTACTCTTCTTTAGCAAAAACAACCCCAGTTTTTCAAATTTTAATTGCAAGTTATCTGATGTAGAGTAATAAGTCTCAGTGCTTACCACTGTGTCCAACTGGCTGATGTATTTTTGGACTGTTGCTTCCTCGACTGTTCCTGAAGTTGTATGTATGCACCAAGGAAGATAAGTGTAACTAAAACTGGAAGTGTGGAAGACTCTGCCCATTGAGGATGTGTCATCACACAACTCACAGGTAAGAACCAATGAGATCAGCACCTGTCAGGAAGTGGTGTAAGAACTTTTGTTCTTGCCTTGGGCTGCGGAGTGAAACTGATGCACGCTAAAAATCCCCTTCAGACCCACAATGCTGTGATACTGGAGTCTATTAATGAAGAATTAAGGTATGAAAATGTAATGAATTAAAGCCAATGAAAATTACTGGAAAATAAGTCCTAAACAAATAAACTCAGTTTCACTCTTTGATGAAATAGCATGTTTACCTGATAAGGATTTATATGCAAATAGAGTATACCAAATTTTTTTTGTGAGCCATTTGATTTATTCCTCCAGAACATCCTGAGCATCAGGACAAATTACGTCAACTTTGCCAAGCATTTTTAAAAAGTCTTTGGTTTCCCTTTCCTTTCCAGCAACTACTTTTTCCTCTTTCCATGTTTACCATGAAACTTCTGGAAGAAAGACCCTCTATATAATCATTACACTGGATCCACTTACTTGCTGCACTTGTGTCAGCTAACTGCTTTGCTAGATATTTCCAAGCACTGTGTCTAGCACCTGAGTTACTTCCCCTTGTCTTTCAAAAGAGACATTAAAACATTTTCCTGTTACTTGGAATATACTTTTCTCATTTCTTCTTCTCTGCTGTAAACTATTATCACAAAATTTTGTGAAAGTTAATTACAACTAAAACTTCAAATTAGGCAGAAATTGATCAATGTTTCATAAATTCACAAAGGGACAAATGGCGCAACTCTAGAATTCTTGTTTACTCATGAAAACAGGTTAAAAGTCAATACGATTCAGTATTTCCAAGAACTTGCAGACGAAGTAATCTGCAAATGCTGTTACTATGGAGAAACCACTACGGAATAGAGATGCTACTGCCAGAGTGTCCTATAGCTATTCAACAATACAGGAAGTAAATATAAATTCACTGATGGTAAAGCTTCTATAAATACGAAGATGAGCAGACAGGATTTTTTTTTTTTTTGGTGTTAATATTTTCTTTTTCTTTCAATAAAAAAGCTACCTGCAACATTTCATTACACTACTTCAGGACCAAGATAAAGAGCATCGCTAGAAAGGGTATTCCTGAACAAGCCCTACTAAAGTGGTTCTCTATAGTATGATGATAAAAAGGTCAAATGTGACTGCTGGCTAATGAAACATGAGAAAATCAGGCAGTGAAGATTTGAAGTCTGTGTATCACATTAGTAAGATGCGACAGATTTGTTTCAAAGAATAGATGTTGAAAGACTGGAGACGCCACAGAAAGCTGTATAAAGGCATTTGAAACCTGGAGAAATTAACTTGCAGTGAGACTTAAAGAACTCAGTCTATTCCGTTTCACAAAAGAAAACTGAGTGTTGACTTGATTCCAGTATTTAATTCACATGGAGAAAAAGCAAATGTATTAAATTGCTGTTCCACTTAGTAGAAAAAGGCACAGCAAGAACTAATGGCTGGAACCCGAAACCAGACAAAGCCAAATCAGAAATGAGCCACTCCTCTTAGTAGTTTGACAAATTACAAAGGGAAGGAAGCAATGGATTCCCTACCTCTTGAATGCTCCCAGCCAAGGCTGAATCATTTTATGGAAGACATATTTTAACCAAATGCAAGTTTTAAGTTTTAGCATAACAACATCTGGTCAAATGAAAGTCCTATTTATAAAAGTGTAAAATAAGTGATCTAAATGTCCTCCCTGGCCTAAACTATATACATTTATGGAAAAAGATCAAAAGTTTTCAACTAAAAGTGAACCTTTTGAAGAATTCTATCAAATCCAAACCCAGATTTGGATTCTAGCACAAAATGCAAGCTGCAATGTACATGATCTTTTGGATGTTATGTTAATGCAAATAAAAATTCTGCTTTTGAATTTTGCATTAGAACTCTCAGGGAATACTTCTTACAGGTGCTGAGGTCCAGCAGAAATACAAAGCTTTTACAATTACACTAATGTACCAGATCCCATCTCCATAGATGTTCTGGTTTCAACTCAGGCTGAAACACAGAAAATAGTTTTAAAAATTACTAAGAGTGGTGTGTATGGAACTTGAAATATAAAGACTAACATTCAAGCTCAATCCTACAAACTACTTTATGAAAGCTCATTGAGACTCATGTAAAGAGTTTCACTATTGCTGGACTGTAATCTGTAGGTATTTCAGTGGAGGTGAAAAGAGAGAGGACTATGATCCCTTCCACCCTATGGAAGACACCTTTTAACCGTATTCTAAGAAGTCAATTTGAGTTCCACCCTCACAGAATCATAGACTCGTAGGAAAATAGACTTATAGTATCACAGAATTATTTACATTGGGAAAGGTCTTTCAAATCGAGTCCAATTGTAAACCTAGCACTGCCAAGTCCACTACTAAGCCATATCCCTCAATGCCACATCTTTTAAAATCTGTACATCTTTTAAATACCTCCAGGGATGGTGACTCCACCACTTGCCTGGATAGCCTGTTCCAATGAAGAAATTGCTCCTAATATCCAATCTAAACTTCCCCAGTACAGCTTGAGGCTGTTTCCTCTTGTCCTATCGCTTGTTACTTCGGAGAAAAGATAACTCACTCCATCCTCCTTTCAGGTAATTGTAGAGAGCGATAAGGTCCCCCTGAACCTTCTCTTCTTCTCCAGACTAACCCTCCAGCTCCAGTTTTCTCAACCACTCCTGGGATGATTCCTGCTTCAGGCCCTCCACCAGCTCTCGTTTTCCCCCTTCAACAGGCAAAACTAGTGTGGACTGAACTAATACTAGATCGGCTTTTTAGCAATAACTTAATTATACTTAACATAGTATCTTTAAAGTGTCCGTCTAAACTGTCACTTGGAAATCTGCAGTAAATTTGCATCTGCCTATTCAAAACATGGATGTGTTCACTATCTGTTGTACTGCCATGTGCCTGTAAGTGCCACAAGGAGCAAGAGCATAAGCATCTCAAAAACACAACCATGCAGAAGATTGGCTAAGCAACACCTATTCTTGCATCTGGCATCTTCAATGGGCTAAGAATAAGCACCAAAAAGGCCCCGAACTCCAGAGTTTGCAATTGTACATTGGAATAGGACTTCAGCCAACATGTAGACAGATACAGATATACAAAGTGCTAATGAAATAACATTAGGTAGTACCAGAAGCAATGGTCAGGGCAGTCTAACTGTTGTCAAACACTTTGTAGTTTATCTGGCTGTAATAATTAATGTTATTCATTATTACCACAATCAAAGACAGCCTCTGGGGCTCTGAGACAAGCATTATATCACCCTAACTAGTTCACTGTACTCAAAAAAATGCAATGATAAATAAACATGTTTAAGTGCAATAACAGTTTCTGATGAAATAGTTTCTCTAATATCAGTACTGCCTCAAATACATGCAACTATTTTGTAGAACAGTACACAAATATGAGTACTTTGTCCTACAAAATAACAGTACTGGTTAGATAAGAGCATCAGTATACCAAACACCTTGCTGGTCATATAAAAGTTATAAAAATACATTCTAAAATTGAAATTCTTATAAAACTGTATCACTGCAGCAACAACTGGTAATTCAAGTCAATATTTTCAAATTCACATTTTCATGTTTCTTTTGAAGCACTATCATTCTGTAAGGGAATCTGCAATATCGTTCAACAGGTCTTTACTGATTTTTATTCTTTCCAAAGCATGGTAAAGCTAAGCTACTCAAATCACAATACAGGAGCTCACATCCAGCTAGGTATTATACATGAGATGAAGAGCAGCCTGCAACACTTGAGGCTGAGTAGGAGACTAAAAGCTGAGCATCTCTGAAGAACGGTGAGTCAGGATAAAGCTACTTACTTCTATGCTAAGGAGACATGAGTTAAAGTTTGACTTAGCACAGCAGCCACGAGAGCTGTGGCTGAGACAGGCTGATGCTTCAAAGTTTCCATAGTAATTTGCTCTGGCTGACAGAAAATGGACAGCAGCAGAAAAGGAAGTACAGGACCAACACCTGCAGCGTGTGAGGATGCTGACATGGGGCTACGAAGCAACCTTCACACTGCACATCCCCGCATTCCTCCATTTGTGCTATTAATGTTGCAAATGCCTTAAATTAGTGAGCAGCTAAACACAAAGGTCTGCCACCGCGACAAAATGCAGTGGTGTTTAATCTTTTCTCCTAAGTGCAACGCTTTCATTGATAGAACTATGTGCACATGAATGCATAAATTGCAAAGAGGTTTACAGTAAACACTGATTACTATAATCTTAATCTCCATGAATGACTATTGAATGCAATATGGGTAAATTGCCTCATCTGTCTTACTGCAAAAAACTGTGTGGTTTTGTATGTATTTCTTATATTGCTGGACTTATTTGGCACCTACCTCGTCACTAAATACTGATGTCAGAGAACAGCTCTGAATGTTCTTCACTGAAGCGACTGAGGAGTGAAAAATGAGAAGCAGTATGGGTAAACTGGACTAAAAGCAGCAAAAGGGATGAGCCAGGTATTGTCTTAGTGCTTAATACAGTTTGCTGTTGTTTCTGCCTTGTTATGAGCAAGATACACAAACGTGTCAGACTGGAAGTGTGGTGTGGTGCAAATAAAGATAAAAAAAAAAAAGCAGCAAGAAGTAAGTCAGTCCTTCCCTATGGCTGTTGCAAGCCTTGCTGATGCAATTACCTCTGAGCACAGACCCTGCAGTGTTGAGGAGCCCATTTAACCTCACTGGAGATCCTCCTGTTTGAACCCCAGGATCTGCTCAGCATGGGCTGCATCTGCTTTTCTCTGGGAATACACAACTGAGCTCTTAAAACAGTAGGCAGAAGTCACCTGTTGAGAAAAGCCAACAAAAACTACCTCCTCTGTAATCTAATAGGCAATTCGTGGTTTCACTGGTATCAACACAAGGGATTTATCTCGTAAATCGGTGTGGGGGCTGGGCTGCATACCTGCTCTTGCAGGGAAAGGCTCACTGCGCAAGCAATATGCTCACTTTCTTGGATCAGTGCTTTTAAGCAGATCTAACAGTCCACAATACCTTTACTTAAATTTACTATAGCCCCATGGAAGGATTATTGATGCTATTCTATTACTTAGCACAAAGCAGAGGTCTCTAGGGGACTGCTTAGTACCATATCCTTGATATTAAATCAAGCTATGCCAAGGACTCAAAACCAGCAGGTAACAAGCTTTTCCCTGTTTTTCAGTGAGCTCTGCAGAATCCCATCTTTCATTTGAACTGCAAGTCTCCTATGTGCACATGGAAAAATTGTAAAAAAAAACCCAAACACCACAAGCCCAAGCCCTAAAGTACACAGTGTGTGTTCAACACATGAAGGAATGCTTTTGCCTGTGTTTTTACAGACAGACTCAATGGATGACAACCCTGTTCCTTGTTGGGAGAAGCTCTGTCAGAAACAACCACCAGCCCCCTTTCTCCTCTCCCAGTTAAAAGGATTTGAAAAGGCAAAATAGGAGAACAACCACTTTTTCTATCTCTGTGCAAAGTAAACGACCTTCTTTTGATGCTGACACAGGCAAAGATGACCATCTTACTTCAGTTTGGTCAACCACCACTCCCCCCATTCCACACTCACTCACATATAGACTTAAATCCTACACAACCATCCAGCAGACCATATGGTTATGGCTCTGTGGGGTCATTTGGAAGCTAGGGCGTTTACCAACAAAACCCATAGAGCCTTATGGGAATATTAATTGCAATGACCATGGTTTCTTTACTGAGGTGCAAATGGATCTTATGGAAGGTTGGACATAATCCTGGACAACTGGCTCCATGTGGCCCTGCTTGAGAAGGAGCTGGACCAGATGTCCTCCCAAGGTCCCCTCAATCATTCTGTGAAGCCATTTTTCTCCCCATGTATTTACTTAACAGTAAAACCCCCAAATACCTGCAGTAGCCTGTTAGAAATAATATTGATGAACTTTTCTCAATTGAAAGAAAAAAAATAAAGAAAATGTGCTTGGCTTGCCTAGAACAAATGAAATGTTATATATACCTTACAGAGTCAAGTCTTATGTTTGGTACCAGGAAATATAATCTGAGGACTCACTCTGGAAACTGTTCAGAGGATCAGCAGCACCACCATCCTCCAAAATTAAGAGTTTGTTTTTCTTCTGCCAGCCGGATATCACTTTATTCAGCTACATGAACTAATTCTTGCACTTTTTTCCTTATTACAGAGACATATATTCAAGCCTAGGCTTCTCCATGAATAGAGCTTTTCTTGATTACTGTCAACGTTTCATCCCATTGTGTCATCTTGTTTGTCTTTTGATGTTATAATTTCCTCATTTTACAATGTTTTAACTACACTGGCTGCAACTGTTAGAAGAATAACTAGTGATTTTGGGGGTCAACTAGAAAGGCTTTAAAAGGATTTGATTAGGCAATTCATTTTACTGATGTTACAGTAACTTCTTTTTATTTGATAATGTAAATCAGTGTTGGTTCATATCCACTTTGACAAAATACTGCAAAGTTGAATGTAGTCTCCCAAATAAAAAAAGCTTGCACTGGCAGAAACACACAAACTAAGGAATTTGTTTCATTCAAACACTAAGGTACTCCCCATGAGGCACCCCAAAATAATTGTGTTCAGGAAAGAAAGGCCATGTCTACCTGGCAAAATTTGCCACAATGCGTTCCCTGGGGTAATGTCCATGCCACAGTCCTGATATTAAACCAGCTCAATTCCTAACAGTGATAGAGACAGACACAGATCCATGGATCTGCTTCCTCCCACCCTGACTTACAGCTATGCCCACCCAGCAGCTGCTCCAGTAAGATGGTTTCCCAAAGGTTTGTGAACACCCAGAACTAGGAGGAATGTTGTAAGGTCTCCGAGAACTACAACCAAGGCTAGCAGTAACACAATGCCTGTCATTAAAAAGTCTATCCCATTGTCTGTGTCAAATGACAAGTTGATCTCCAGTCTTCTGAGCAGCAAGACTACCATCCCTCCTCCATTTTTATCTTTAATGTATGGAGTGCTTTTAAAGTCCTCACCTTTTTCCACCCTACGTTTGCTTACATCTTAGACAAGAAATGGATTCATCTCCACTGAGACAGGAGAAAGATCTGGTTTGAGTCCATTAGGAAAGTGGATAAAGAATGGAAGATGACCTCATGTCTAACAGAGGTCCTTAATGAGGGCTGAAAGTGAAGAGGTAGGAGGTAAGTCTTTTTAACAGAGACTGAAGGCAGGAGACTGACAGAGTGCTCCTCCAGGCCAGTGAGGTGACGGTGCCATAGCTGAGGACCTTAACTATGCAATGCTCCACAAATGGAAACCAGAGGGGACTGTTAGCCTGAAAAGCATAGAATCCCAGACCGGTTTGAGTTGGAAGGAATCTTAAAGCCCATTCAGTTCCAACCCCTTCCCACAGGCAGAGACACCTTTCACTAGACCAGGTTGCGCCCCATCCAACCTGGCCTTGAACACTGACAGGGATGGCTCAGCCACAGCTTCTCTGGACAACCTGCGCCAGGGCCTCACCACCCTCACAGGGAAGAACTTCTGCCTAAGATCTCATCTCAATCTCCCCTCTGACAGGTTAAAGCCATTCCCTCTTGTCTTGTCCCTACAGACCCCTTTCCAAAGCCACTCTCCAGGTTTCCTGTAGCCCCTTTAGGCACTGCAGCTGCTCTAAGGTCTTCCCTTAAGAAGCCTTCTCTTCTCCAGGCTGAACAAGCCCAGCTCTCTCAGCCTGTTTCCACAGCAGAGCTGCTCCAGCCTCTGCAGTATCTCTTTGGCCTCCTCTGAACTTGCTCCAACAGCTCCATGTCCCTCTTGTTGCCCTAAAGATGAATGCACGACTGCAGGGGGGGTCTCCCCAGAGCACAGTAAAGGGGGAGCATCCCCTCCCTCGACCGGCTGTTCACACTCCTTTTGATGCAGCCACAGAGGTGTTCTGGGCTCAAGTGCACACTGAAGCTGCGTCATGGGGAACTTGTTGTCAATCAACACCCCCAAGTCCTTCTCCTCAGGGCTGGTCCATTCAGTCTTCCACAGCCTGTGTTTGTGCTTGGGATTGTCCTGACCCAGGGGCAGGACCTTGCCTTTGGCCTTGTTGAGCTCCATGAGGTTTGCACAGTCCCACCTCTCCAGCATGTCCTCTGGATCTCATTCCTTCCCTCCAGTGTATCAACCAAACCACATAGCTTGGTGTTATCGGCAAACTTGCTGAGGGTGCCCCATCCCACTATCCATGTCACTGACAAAGATGTTCAACATGATTGGTTCCAACACTGACCCCTCATGGACACCACTCGGCACTGATGTCCACTCGGACATTGAGTCATTTACCACAGCTTTTTCAGTGCAACCATCCAGCCAATTCCTTATCCACAGTGGTCCACCCATCAAACCCATGCTTCTCCAATTTAGAGACAAAGATGTCATGGAGGGCAGTGTCAAATGCTTTGCATTAATGCTGGCAGATGACATCATTTGCTCTTCCCTTATCTACCAGTGCTGTGACCCCATAGTAGAAAGCCACCAGATTTGTCAGGCACGATTTACCCTTAGTGAAGCCATGTTGGCTGTCACCAATCAGCTCCTTATTTTCCACGGACACTTTGCCAGTCCATGGGAACTCTACTGGACTGCCATATCTTCTCAAATATGCTGGACAGTGGCATAGCCATTTTGTCAGCGGTTCCCTCAGGACCCACAGATACATCTTATTGGGTCCCATGGACTTGTGAATCTTTGGATTCCTTAGATTGTCTCAAAACTGATCTCCTACAGTGGGTGATTCTTCTTTCTCCCAGTCCCTGCCTTTGCCTTCTGTTACCTGAGCAGTGCGGCTGGAGAACTTGCTGGTGAAGACCGAGGCAAAAAAGTTGTTGAGTCTTTTCCATGTCCCAGGTAACCAGGTCTCCTATTTCCTTCCAGAGAGGGCCCACATTTTCCCTAGACTTCCTTTTATCACCCATGTGCCTATAGAAGCTTTTATTTTGCCTTTGATGTCCCTGGCCAGGTTTAATTCTGTCAGGGCTTTAGTTTTTCTAACCTGATCTCTCGCTGCTTGGACTGTTTCTCTGCATTCCTCCCAGGCTACTAGCCCTTGCTTATACTCTCTGTGGGCTTTTTTGCTGGAGTTTGTCCAGGAGTTCCCTGTTCATACATGCATGTTGTTTTTGCTGAGATGCATTGCTCCTGAGCTTGGAGGTGTTCCTTGAATATTAACCAGCTTTCTTGAGCTCCTCTTCCCTCTGGGGTTTTATCACAGTTATGCTGCTAAGCAGATCCCTGAAGAGACCAAAGTCTGCTCTCCTGAAGAAGGAGCAGCAGCGTATGACGCTAGACAACCCTGCCTGGTAAAGACTAAATGACAGAGGGAAAGTCTCTTCTCTGATAAGGAAGAATGCTTTGCTCTTGTTGGAAAAATATGGCAACAGTAACAAGATGGGTAGTGCTGGGCAGATAGCTTCAACTGGCGCTTCAGGTCTCACAGAAGATGTCTGACCTGGGAGCTCTGTCTCAGCACTGCATGGGATGCTTTTTAGGATTATGCATGCCACACAGGACACCTGTTTTAAATGGGAAATTGTGTGATGATAATCTGTTCCAAGAAGTCATTGAACTATGACACTAGCATGGAACGAATCCTTGAGATGTGGAGGAAGCGTGATGATGGGACTCTCACAGTACCCCATCTCCTGCCTGCCTGAGGAGAAAGCGCCACAAGGACAGAGAATTGATTTGCTACGGCTTGCTTTTTCTGAATTGTTGCTGTTTCATGTCTACAATGTTTAATTATTGAAGTTTATTCATTCATTTTTGTAACTAAGACATGAATGAATTATGGCAAACATTTTAATTACTTAACAATGCTCTAATCAAAAGCTTTAACAACGGTATCTGGAAATGCAAGTTGTTTCTCCAGTTTGCTGGTCATTTATTTCTCTTAAATGAGTGTTAAGGGAAATGCAAGCAAGAGTCTGTGGCATAATCTGAAATAGGCACTGCTCACAAACAAACTGGGAGCTCCTGTAAATCCCATTTATGCTGAATGTCTGAATATGAGACCTTCTTTTGGAAAAGCTGGCTCATGAGATGTGACCAAGAGGCAGTTATTCCTGAACTAATTTTCAGCGCAAACACAGAAAAAAGATGGGGTTCCAACCAAATACTCCTTCTGAAAAAGGTATATATTAAAAAAACTCCTCTCATTGCTCTGATTTCTCTCAGTGTCATTCATTGGTATACTAAGGGTAATGCTGCCAGTATCTGAGTGTGGACTGTTTCAGTACTGCAATTCTCAGGAAAAGACTGAAGTAAAATCTCTCACATTAAATACTAATGTTCCTAATTCTAGTAGCATTTCATAAATTTATTAGAGATTATCCTAATACTGGCTTATGACAGTACTCATATAAACACACTGTAGGAATTATTCACCTGCTCCTCTGTAAATGTCTTACAGTTGTCCATGCAAGACATTAAAGCAAGAAATATAAACAAAAACATATGACCACATTGATAATTCAGCAGTAGTCACATAAAGCTATACTATTTTAAACTGTACTTATATTACAAAGAATCAACCTGGAAATAGTTTGCTGCCATTTAAATCATTGTCCAAGATCCTTCACATGAACTTGTAAAACGTCAGTGATCTTAATCTAGTGGCATTGTATATATGCATGAAATAGAAATAGCTAACTTTCATAACTTCTGCTGCCTGAAATCCTACCTCATTTAAACTAATTCTGCAATAACATTCAGTGTAGCTAGGAGTTCATTAAGTGGAGTATAAACAATATGCCCACTATAACCCATCCTCAACAGAAATGTAAAATTAAGACTTATGCACACCCCATTAAAGCATCGGTTTGGTCTTTTAAATGACAGTTAGGGTTTATTTTATAGAATAAATTTTATGTTATTCACATATGATGAATACAAAGCAAGAGAAGAGAAGCTCAGACAGATGATTTTCAGTGCCACAAGTGTACTGTGAATACTGACTAGTCCCTATCCAAGCACCTATTTACCTGACTAAAATGACCTCTATAACATGCACTCTTCCACAACAGCAACACAGACATCAGAGATTGGAAGTTAATCCTGTTTTAAAGAGTTCCACTCCTGAAAAATATTTTGCTTTTAAATTGCAGTACTCTCCCGTAAAGGAGCAAAAAGTTGGTAGATGAATGTTCAATATATGGAAATTTTAGTAATATATCATTTTCCTAAGCACTAAAGAGCAATGTCAGTGCTATTGCACTGCATCTGCACAGAGCTGATGATCTGCATGGTTAGATCCTAGCCCACAGCAGAAATGTGATTACAGGTTGTTGTGAGCTCTCAAACAAAGTACTGCTAAATTTTCCAAGCTTTAAAAATATCCTCCTGTAAACTACATTTTATCTGCAAGGTTAGGTCTCATTAACAACCTCACAAATCCAGACAGATAGGAATCTCTAACTTGTCAAATGAACAACTGTGTCTCACAGAGCAAGGTCAAACACTTCCAGCTTTTAAATTAATATTGTATAGGCTGCGTCTTCCTTTGAACCTGATTTTATATTCTACTGAAATATGCTACCTGTGGCTTTAAGGAAATCTGATAATAAAACATGAAAGTTCAGTAACAGCTTTATGTATTTTAGATTACTTTCCTACAGAGAGAGGAGATTTTACTGTTACATTGACAACTGCGTCTACTTTCTGGAATTATTACACATTAACAAAAGTTTTGATGTATTATTTCATGTGTTCATTATGATTTGTGATTCATTAATGAAAAAGCATGGCTGAGTATTTCCAAAACAACACAAATCTCACATTAACGTTCTTGGATTCTGTAAATAATTTGCTACATAAACAAGCATCTGATTGCACTTAGCTGTACCTTTCACTGATGTACTTCTGTAAAACCTTCTTGACTACATAAGAGTTAGATATTTATTCAAGAATCTATGATAAATTTCCCAGTTTTCACAATAGCTTTTTTTTTTCAGCTCCTACCTATCATGTCACCAACTACTTAAAGCCAAAGAGAAAAGAAAATTAAAACCAATATAAGCTACAAGGAGACCAGAGAGATTAAATCCCCCAGGAAGCAAAGAAGAAATGAAAGTGGTCTATATGAAATAACAGCAGCCATATACCTGCACCATATCTTGCCGTGGAAGGGTTAAAATGTATTCAGAACCAAATGCATTATTAATTTATTTATTAATAATTTAATTATTTATTTTAAAATGTAAACAAGCAATATGTTCTTGGGCACAAGTCGACGTACCTGAAGAGACACGGGGGCAGTCTGGCAGCAGGGACTCCACCAAAGTGTCCAGGGGCTCGGGGCTGGACACCCAGTTGCAGCAGTTCTGTAAGAGCAGGCAGGCAATTTTGGGGTAAGCCAAGAACTTGGAGCAAAAATAAATACTGACTTTTAAAGTAAGGACAATGATTGCACCAAAATACTCCTAAGTAATTTACATGTGATTCCCAACTGCAGCTGGAGAAGGTACACTTACTTATTCACACTAACTGGTGATGGAATATTGTAGTTGCATACTAAATAAGTAAACAGAGTAAGACCATAATTCAGGAGATTTGTAATGTGCTTAAATAGCATGTCTTAAAGGGCTATTTTGAGTGCCAGCAGACTTAAGCAGGTGCTTGGACCAACCAGCGCCTCAATTACCCACTGCACATTTTAAGCATTTCCTTTCCGTAGTTGTCAAATAGGTGCTCACATAAACACTGAGCCTGCTTGCTTGCCAACATTAAGAAATCAGAATTTTTTAGGGTGTTTTGATGGAAAGAATGATTGCAAAATCACAGAACAACAGATAATAAATGACTGAAAGCCGTCAAGATAGCAGATTAATATTCAAATAATTGGACATACAGCTGAGATGAACTGCGTACGAACGTTTAAAAATGCAAATATTGGTCTTCGGGGAATTATGTTCAGGAATCATTTACATTTACCTTCCATTCCTGAACCTCTGAGTAGGATGAATTTACCATGAATTTTTAAAATGTTTTGCTCCAAGTACTATCTATTCAGAGGAGTCTATGAACTAAAGTATTAGATAATATGCTTTTAATGAAATATGCTGAAATTACACCAAATCTACTGAATTAAAGATTTAATTATAAAGCAACTACATTTTTAATAGGATTGCCAGCTGAATTACAAGATCTACATGATCTATCTACCTTCTTACAAATCTGATTTTTCTCTTTCTGAAAATCTGATTAACTTCATTAAGAAGAAGAAAGGAAAAAAAAAAACCAAACAGCAAAACTCACAACTTTTTTGAAAGACCCAATGAATTTTCAGATTTCTACAAAATCATCCCATCAATCATGATTGCAAAAATGGAAGATTGCTATTCTGGTAAACAAGCAAGTATTGTGTATTTGTAGATGCTTGCTGCCCTAGTTGTGCACCATGGAGTCCATCCTCACTGTGGAAAGATCCTTGACTGGTAGATCAAGTGTCTTATTGTATTTCCTTAATTCATTCTGTCTGGAAGAAGATGTCAGCTGTGTTGCAGTGAGGAGAGAATTTCAAAGGCTTCAGTCCCCACCAATAAAGGGCGAGGAATGGCTTTTGAATAGATTTGTCAAGGCAACCCTACTGTTCTGGGACCAGGGAGAGCAGGAACAACATAAAGGAAGGGTTGCTGTATGAGATTAGAAAGTGAAGTTCACAAAGCGTGGCAGATTTCTGTAAGAAACAGCAGATCAATGAAACTATTGAATTCGACGAAAAAAAAAAAAATGAAAACAATAAACACAGTACCCTGTGATGTAACTTCTTTTAGTAAAAAATGGTTAAAATGGAAGTATTTCACAAAGGCTTCAAGGTTTAAAGTAGTAAAGCTTTATACATTTTATGATTTGCATGTATAATTTTAATTAACAGTTGAATGTGAAATTGCAAATGTAAGACGGTAGAAATTATAAAAGAAGTAGAATTTTTATGAAGTATTACATTAATTTGAAATAAGGAGAATTAATATTAACTACTGGTAGAACACTACATCAGAGAGCTGGAGATAATACAGAAGATTAGCACACAATTAAACAGCTTTTATATACAACGTGACACTTGCCTGTAAGAAATAAGTATTCTCGAAAGCAGTGTCAAGATATGTAAATGGATGATTTGTTTTATCATTCATCACAGCTCCTAATAAATTCAAAAATCATGACTTCTATAGGTACTAAAAATAGGCCACCAATGATACAGGAGAGATAGCTCCAATGAAGAATTACTTTTTTAACAATTCATTCTTTCTATGACAGCAATTAGCCCTACAGACAGACAGCGATTAGGTGTATATTTTAATTATTATTCATTTTACCAGTAGCCTTAAACCTGATTAAAGTAAGAGATATCCAGGTGATACGCTAGTCTTCATATCACTCAGCCACACTTCACATATGTAAAATACTTCATCCTTATAGGAGATTTTCAATGCTAATGTAAGTTATGACACTCCATCCACTTTTTAGGCCATTAATCATTTAACTTATTCTTTAACATCTACTTTCTGCAAATGAAATTAAAGGTAATGCACTTGTCTTATTCAGACTAAACGCTTAAAGAAAAATGGAGTTGTCAGATTCAAATTACAGGATTTAAAATTTCAGTTTTACTACATAACATATATTTTAAGGTTTTGATTTCCCATAAAGAAAATGGGGATTTTACTGACAGAGCCTGTAGGGGTTACCATTCTTTATATTTTTAACATTTAAGTCAGAGCTGTCAGGCTCCATTGTGGGTCATTCTCTATTCCCATCAGTCATGGCCTATAAAGCTGCAAGGTTAAGTCAGGAATAGGAAGTCTATACACAAAGTTTCACTAAATACAGCCAAAAAAGTCAAGTCTAACAAGAAGTTCAGGATGCGACTAGTTTAAATTTGGCATGTGTGCCTATTGCTTTAGCATTCTGCAACAGGAGTGCAGAAAACACAGACATAAGCCTCATCTGGTGAGGCAGGGAGTCATAAAAGGAAGTTTAGTTGGTCTCACTTTAAAAAATACTATTTTTAAAATCTCAGCAGCCCCACACTTAAGCATTATATGAATAATGAATGCATGGCATCATCCTTTACTCAAGGGTGGAACTTGGTTCTTGCTGACCATCAACCAACACATGATCATCTTGGACCAACTAGCTGTTGGTACCTAAGCAGTGGCAATTACTCTGACTTTTCATCAGAAAACCTCAGACCACTGCAGAAGTAATTACATCTCATAAAACTGCTGAGAGAAAGGATTTTTTACCAGTTGTGCAAATCATCAGACTGAGACATGGAGCTTTTCCATCATTGACAGATAAAGCCAGGAGCACTGGGTGTGCCCAGGATTTAGCTCCAGATACCAGGCAGCATGTGAGCTGCCTTCATATGTGTTTCTATATATGTCTCTATGTTGCTGTGCAGCAGGAAGAAACACTGGACTTGATTCTTATTATTTTGGCTGCTCTGAAGTTCAGAATGGCTTTAATCTCAGTTATTTTAGGGGCTGGTATGGGCACACGATTTTCAAGGTCCTGTAATATGCTGTCTTTCATACACTAAAGAAATAGATCAGCAGATAAAGACATGTTTATAGAGCCGTATTCAGATGTATGTACCCCAACTTTTTAAAAAAACACAGGTCTCACCTCTCGCATCCACTCTCGAATGGTTTTCCCAGCTTCTTGATGCCACACATTGTGAATAGAGTCTGTCAACGCCACAGCAGTTACCTTATTCTTTACTTCTGCCTCTCGTTGAATCATCTGTTAAAAAACATTGGCTTTAAGTTCTTTCTTTCTATTGAATAGAGTCTGCTTAGTCACAGATAATGATCTTAAATTAAAAAAGAAAGAGCAATACAGGTTCAATACTTGACTTCACTTGTTTTTAAAGTTTATACAAATCCTAACAGTTCCAGAAACACAGAAAGACCTAATATTTTTGATAAAAGAAACAATACTAACTTTTAACTGACTGAACTATTCAGTCCTATTATTTTCCATGTGGCTTGACAATTCTAGGATTAAAGGTATCATAGTGAAAAAATGGAAGATTCCCTGAGGACACCTTTTACAAGCTTCTCCAAGTTCCTATTTCTGTGCTTCAGGGAAGCTGGTACCTGTGGTTCACTGTAAGCTACTCATGACTATCATCTACTAATTTTCAGTAGATTGCTGTAGTTTTTCTGATGTACAATCTTACTTTGACTTGTATGCTTTTTTTTCTTTTTCTATCCAATTTAGCTACCTTGCAGTCCCACTATGGCCCCCAAATTCTTTGTGGTCTCTTATACATATGCTTATCCAGCTAATGCTGAAGCCTCTCAACATTTTTAGGATATTAAAGAGCCTCTGTTGTTGAAAATGACAATATAACTAAATAATATTAGTTCTAAACCCAACTAAATTATTGCTGCAAATAATATGAGTGAACCAACAAAGATGCTGCGGAATTCAGTGCTGCTCTGCAAGATAAAAAGGACTGTGAAAGAATAGTTTGATATCAAAGACAGACAAAAAGGTTTTAATCTTCTGACATGAGTGACCCTAATTTGTAACACTGGATCAAAGAAAGTATAATGAATTATACTTATAAAACCAGCATTTCACAACTAGTGTCTCTATCACTGTGTATGCTGCATCAAAGTTAATGTCGTTTTTTGGTTTTGGTTTTTTTTCCCAGCTTCCTATTGAACAAATGGCAACACATACAACATTTCTAAAACCAGGCATTCTTCGTTCATGCTCCAATAACTGCTTATCAGCACACAGGCTGCACCTCTGAAAACACTGGCCTAAAAGAGACTTTTACAATGGGGATGTGAATTGTATTTTGCATCAGAAACTTCAAAATAAACACCTCAATCCAGATTTTTGATATACAAGGAACATTTATCCATACCTTATGCAATCATTCTCCTAGTTTTTTCAAAATATCACATAAGTAAACCCTTCTGACCACTCTTACCCCCAAATCCACCTAACTGCAGCATGACATTCTGAATTATTGTGTCTTGCCATTTTTTTTATCCCATTATGCATATTTTAAAATCAGTGCAATTGTATTAATATTAATTAATAAAGGAAAAATATTCAGTATCAGCCAGGCAGTGCCAATGCAGAGTTCCCCTTTCCAGATAAAATCAGGTGTCTGCATTCCCCAGTACTCTGGCAATTGCAGAATTATAGGACTCAGGAGTTCAGCTGAGCTTAGGATGTTTTGAGCACATGCACATGAAGAAACTCTTAAAGTAATCTTTCTTCATGTGAAGCATTTCAGGCATACCATTTTTCCATCATTTACCTTCCTGTGGGGCACATTCAATATCTAGAATTTTTGGAAGATGGGCACATGCACAGGGAACAAAATCACACATTTAGGACAAAATGCCATCTATTTTAAGAGGCTAAGCTTCATTCAGCTGTAACACAATACTGACATTTTCAGCCAAACATCTGACACTGAGCTCTAAATTTCACTGCAAATGTAAAGATGGCAAAACTCCCTCTGTTATATGACACAGTACGCAGGATAATGAATCTCAGAAGGGTCTTCAGGCCACTGCATGAACCACCAGTGACTTTCGTGGTCACTGGAGGGGAAACCCCTGAGCTACAGAGGCAGGTGGAGTCACAAAACAAGGGTTACTGATGTTACAATCCCTTCTCACAACCTTTATGGCGTTCTATTCACTGGTAATTGTTTTGACTCTTTTAAAGGGCTGAGTCACTCAGACCTTCTACCATGGTGCAGCAGGCTGTTTTGTTTTGTACTATTCTGTTTTGTGCTATTCTGGTCTGTACTATTCTGTTTTGTGCTATTCTGTTCTGTCCTGTCCTGTCCCATCCCCTGTCCTGTCCTGCCCTTTCCTGTTCAGTTCCCTGTCTTGTCCTGTGTCCTGTCCTGTCCTGTTCTATTCTAAATTATGCCATTCTACGCTGTTCTACTCTTATCTATCCTTTCCTATTCTAACTCCATTCAGTTCCATCCCTATCTCTATCCCTATCCCTATTCCTATTTTATTTCTACTCTATTCTATGCTGTTATATTCCAAAAGCTTTTTACAATTACACCACACCACAAATGTGGTTCAGAACTGCCAAACATCTAGAAGTACTGGTTTTTAGACTGCAGCTTTAGCATCCCTTTTATCAGGCACACATATGTGCATAGACCATGGAAAAGATGAGACTGACTGCAGGGGGAAAACCAGGCTGCTTTTGGGAGGGCTGTGGCTAGTTTCTTCTCTTACCACCCATCACAATGATTCAACTGCTTTAACTTTGATAATAATAGAAAAGGTAACATCACACTCCTTCTCTAAACAGGACAGCGACTCCAGAAAGACCTTCTGCTGAAGGGCTGCAGGTCCTGCTAGGAGTTGTCAGGAGCTTGTGTTACCAGGCTTCTTCTAAACCCAGCACCAGAGGCAGTGTGGTCAGGGGACCGGACCCTCTGTTCCATGCACTTGCCCGAATTGTGGCTCAGAAATCCTAACAGGAAAAAGCTTCTCTGAAAGAGACAGTATCTAAAAGCAACACCCCCAACTCAGACTAAATCGTGCAGTACATTAAATAAGTTTTAGAAACATGCATGCATACTAATATTCCTGTGCCAGTGTTATGCATTCCAGCATGCATTTGGCTGCACCATCTCACACAGAATGCTGTGATTTAAATGGGCAAAGGAGCAAAAATATCATTGTCCTTGCAGTGCACGTACCTACCAATTAGTCAGAGTTATTACATGCTGGGGAAAGCTTAAAACTGTCACCAGCTCATTGTGTTCCAGCATGACTTCCTCCATGAAGAAGCACTGCTAATGACCAGCAAGAGGAAAGAATATGCTCTGCTTTGGAAAACCAACCTTTTTGCAAGCTATTGTGTCCCACATTTCTGTTTCAAAAACTAGCCACCCAGTTCATCTAAGAACATCACCTTTGTCTTCAAATCACAAGGAAATGCAGATGTGCAGTTCCCTTCTCCCTTTCTAGACCTAGCTCAGGGCTGCTATTCTCAAGCTGCCTGTGCATATGGAAGGACTGGCAGCCGTTGATCACCATCTCTTCCTAGTCTTTCTTCACATGGTACGTGCGGCCTTTGCTTTTCAGATCATATCTGATATGGGGAATAATATGCAGTACCTGACATGCTGCTGGTTGTTGCTGCTCAGCTGGCAGGTGCCCACAGAATGCACTGATCTTTTCACAAGCATCAGCAAAGAGACCGAGGCTGCAATGCGAGGTTTTTTGATAACTCAGCCACAGTGCTCATGGATGCAGCAGCAAAGAGGGATCAAAGGGATTAACTGAGCTTCAGCTACAGATTTCTCTACATCCAGTGCACAAGAAGTAACTTTTGGCAGACACCCATGCTCTTACGAGCGAACTTGGAAAGAAAATAGACAATACCATCTACATCAAGTAGAGAAAGAATCAAGGGGATAACCTTCACTTAAACAATAAGCCTAATGTGTTCATCTTTAAATGACACAGAAATGTCACAATAGAGGATGTCAAACCCAGGATACTTAGCTCCTACGATAACAGCTCAAGTTCTGTGCTACAACAGAACATTAGCTGATAATAATAACCAAACAAAACAGATCCATTTGATGATCAAGCAGCAGACCCTCTTACATGGGATGGAAAGTTATTTTGTGAGAATATATAAGAAGCCTATATACTTTTGGCCACAGAAATTTCAGTACTCAGTAAATTCTTCAGATTCGACAGATTGATCGCTCACAGTTAAAACATACTTTTCTAAAATTAGTTTTGAATTCACATAAATTTTGAAAATTCAGTGAGCAGAACAAAACTGTTAGAGTAAAATATATTGACAATTAATGTTCACCCAGCTGCCACAGCTGCCACTCAGATTCGATGCAACTAGAGTTGTACTAAATTCCAAGGGAATGATGCCATGAGATGTATGATTTACACTTCCCAGGACTAGTTTTATTCCATGAAGCCAGTACAGGCTTTGAAAGTAGACATGCTAAACCTGATATTTAATGGACAACAGACTATTTACAATAGTATAAATTCCATTTTTTTCTTCAGGATAATGGTGCTTTTTACTGAAGCAACAACTGAAAACAAAGACCTAAGGATTTTGTCTGAAGTTCATTTTACATCTTATGCTTTTTGTACAACAGCGTATTCCATAGACAGGAAGTTCTCACAGCCTTGGAATTACTTAATTTCCTGCTTAATAAGTGTTCTACTGCTAAACTGTCTGTACAGTGAGATGGCTGTCCTCTGTAAATTTGTATTACACAATTATCATTACTTTATAATGACAAAAGGTTGATACTTTTATTATCTGTAGTGTATGCATATAAAACATAGTGTCATATATATGCAGTATATTTAATGTGTATATAAACATAGCCTCATATATATATTACATTTGCAGTATATTTAGTGTATGCATATGTATATATCTAGAAGAGGTGACAAAATACATCTTTGGTGTGTATTTTATAGCATTACACTCTTGTCAATGAAAGCATTAGTATGCTAAGAGGAGACTTAAAGGCCTGATCCTGCAAACATGAAAATCCACAAATATCACAGTTAGACTTTTGGTAAGCAGCCTGCGGAAGTAACTCTTTGCAGCATTGATTACATGCTCTTTATACTTATTTTAATAAATTTAAACCAGCTAAAAACTCAAACTTCTGCGAAATGTAAAAGGAAGTTAAAACATGTTTCTTATTTTTATGGGCTCAGACAAACAAATCAACACCTGTCACTTCATATTTGGAGGATACTTACTCTTCTGAGTTGCCTGTAATTAGGAATGAGAAAAAATGAACTGAAAACCAAAAAACTTCAACTTTCTTTTTGACTTCTGAAAAGGTGTTCACCTATTTCCCCTGTCTTCCACCACAATTTCAGTTGTGGCATGGTGTTTACAGAGTACGCACAGGGCTTAAATGGGCATGTTTACAACAAGTATTTGGATTGGAGCATGACACAAGTTCTCCATTGTCTCCAGTTCCCTCCTACTGGTGTGAGACTAAGAGGTTTTGGCTTCTGAAAACTGAATTCCTTTCAGAGAAAACTGAATTGGAAACCCCTGTCCAAATACCCTCAATGTTAAATCAATTTGCAGTAGAAATTCTGGTGGATCAAAATGGCACCAGCTGGGCTCTGAAGTATCGGTAAATGCAGCGGTAGATAGGAAGAAAGAAGAAATCACAGGTCAGGAATGGTGTGTTAGAGGTCAACTTTTACTTCATGCATTTGTAAGGATGTGTGGATTCATTCTTGGCAACTTCACAGGCTCTTCTCTGAGCTTGGTACATGTCTAGACTAACTCAAGGTCCCCTTTCACTCTCCTTTCACTCTGTCTTATACAAACTGAGTATCTTATACAAGCCGAGTAACTGCATCTAAGTGGTAGTGCTTGAGCCTATCCTCAGTTGAGAAAGACTCCTCTTCACCACGAAGCATATAATTCTGCATGTCTTTACTGCAAGTTTATCAGTCTGAGATTCCCAAGACCTTTCACTGCTTTCTGGATAAAATTCCTTAATTTTTTAAATACTCTTAAGTTTTTTTGCACATCTTAAAAATGAATTAGATCCTCAAGTCTTCATTAGATATTATTCATTAGGGATCGGAATTACTGAACAACTACACTTGAACAGTACATAAAAAAAAATAAATTAAAAAAACAAACTCAAATTTAAATTAGTTCTTATTTTCAATTAACAACAAGAATAGATTTCTCTAAATGAATTCACAGACATGCAATAAAATCCCTGCTTGCAGCAGACAAAGCCTCTGATACACACCAGTTTTTAAACAGAAAACATCTGCAGAGACACAATTACAGAATGACCACAGCCAACTACTTCCTGATATTTTGTTCAAAGATCTATTCCATGCTACATTTATAATTGTGATAGTTTTCTCCAGCAATAAATCACACTGCAACAGTAATAATAATGCATGAACATATTAGAACCAATCGCTTTAAAACATCTGGAGTCTAGGACGTGTCATGGTTCACACTGTAAGCAATTTCTGTTGCAGAACTTCTGAAAATTTCCACACATACCTTACATTGCGGATGTAAGTTCTTAAAATCAATCATGATTAGAGAAATACTTAATTCTAAAATAACTAAAGATTAAAAAAGCAGAGGGGCCATCTCTCTTATGCATAGTTCAGTAAAAAAACCAATCAAGCAACAAAAACACCCTGTACACAGAACTCTGCTGGCAATATTTTGTGAACAGCAAAAACAAAACTCATGGCTCTCTCGTACAAAAGCCTCAGACTTTAGCTTTATTAAAATTTTAAAATTAGTAATGCAATTCTCCTGTTTCTTTTGTCCCAGGCTCTCTTATGACAGAGAGCTTACAGGATAAAGCCTTCAAGGACCTGTAATAGGGTGGAGAGCACCAAGTTCTTAAACACAGGCTGTTGTGGTAATAACAGGTGCAAATAAGGGCCACAGGTAGGGATGCTGGCTCAGCTTGCATGCAAACCTCACAGCAATTTGTCTAGTATGAACAAACAGGCTAACAGTTGAACAGAAAGCCCACCATGTAACATAAACTGGAATGGCACTGTGTGGATAAAAGTCGTTGAGTAAGTCCACTGCATCTCACCCACAATAGCTTAAGCCAAAAGAAGCTAGTGGATGGGACATCCTCCATGGTCTGGAGCACAAAATGTTGGCATTCTGCAGGTAGTTTCCTTGCAGACCAAAAATGTACATTAGGCAATGCGGTCGTCTGCTGAAGTACTTCCCATCAAAACCACAACTAAAGCAAACAGAAGGCAATCCCTTTTTACTGCATTTCAAGATGTTTCAGTGGTGAAGATTGCTGAGATATTTGCCTTTGGGCTGCTGGAGAACTGCAGTGGTAGTCAGGACAGGAGGTTTGGAGCTGCTGGGTCTAGCTGGAGCCAGCCAATTGGTATTCCTTTCTGATAGCAGGAGTCGGCCACCCAAAACTGATCTGAGCTGGGGAAAGCTCTGTACATCTCTTGAAAAGAAAATAAAGTTTTGAAGCTTCCAGCTATCTCACCCAGGAACAGAAAGTGAAGCCTGATCAGTTTAAGTGTTAATGTTCCTATACTACTGATGGCAGCAAGCAAACATTGGCTTGCCTCTGATCTGGTATTAGGAATGTCGAGCTCCACAAGGGTCAATTTATGCGGCCAAGAAGTGGCCTAAATCAGCATGTATAGTATTTGGCACAACTAATGCTGACGAACATCTGATACTCTTGCTGGGTTGTTTAAAGGTAACTTGGGTACGTCCACCGCAGCACATAAGCCCCACAAAAATCATATCTGAAAAACCCACACAGTTTTCTGAACTATTTTGTTTTGTATTCAGTTAAGTTGGACTTGGGTGGTGGAATATGTTGTGAGGGCATGATCACACCTAAACCTCTGGCACAGCAGAAGATCTTTTGCTACTCTGGCTTTACCATGTGCCTGTGTCAGCAGCATCCTCTTATAACAGAGATGCAGGAGGTTTTCTGGCAGGAGGCTGCATCACCTCCCCAAATGACATGAGCTCAGCCAGCAAGATCATTCCTCTGTTGGAACAGCTATGCAAAACCTGCTAGAGGCTTTGCTAACACAGTTGTATCGGCTGGGGTGGTGATTTTTTTCAGGCTGTTATGTAATACATCTTTGCCAGTAAAACCTTATGCTGTAGGTATAGAGCTTTTTCTTAGTTTACCCGGATTTTTGAAGCACTGGGTAGCTATTTGAGTGCCATGCCTAGTTTGAAATAAAGTAATAAAGTAAAATGAAAGGAAATAATTGAAAATAGTGAATTAAAATGACAAAATAAAGTAAATCAAACCACAACATAGACAAAACTATTAGTAAACTGCCTTAATCAGAACCATGTAGACCATGACTGAAAGATCAAAGTGCTGTAGCATCAGGGAAGGTCAAGATCTATGTGAACTAGGAAGCTGAGGCATCTGCTTGAAACTGGGAGTGCTCTCAGTCTCTTGCCCCAGACTTGTTAGCCTGGGCTCTGCTTTCAAAAAGGCTTTCACAGCCTTAGTCAGCTGTGAGCTTGGGCACATCACAAGCCATCATTTTGAACACATTTCCCTGTTTGAAGGTACATTGGATGCCAGAGTTTCAGCCTGATGTTACAGCCATTAGGGACAGTTTAACAGCATTTCACAGCAGTAGTCGGGGCACTGTCGACCGCTAACAGCAATGCACCATTTTATCAGAGGCGCCCAGATAAGGTGCCAAACGCTGCCTGAGACCCACTGTTGAGCAAACATTAGTAAGTTTTCAAGCCTGCCAGTTTTCTTGCTGTTGACGGGAGCTGTAGGAAGCTCCAGACTAGGGAGAGCAGGGTCTCGGGGTGCAGACAGATGATTGAGTTATGATGACTCCTCCAGTTGCCGCCTGTCAGACTCCCCACGGTCGCTCGCAGCTTGTATGGGCTCCTCTAAAGGGTGGCAGCAGATAGAAGCTGGGTTGTTGATGCTGCTACCAACCTCGGCCATCTGGTCCACCCATCTGAGGGATGCGACTGCTCCAGGGCAGAGACACTCGTCTGCTCTGCAGTCAGGCTCTGCGCAGTCACTGTTTTCAGCCCTGGGGCTTAGAGCCTGGTCAACATCTCTGAGCTTGTTACTTTGGGTGATTTCAAATCAATTAGGAAATGGGGCTGGACAGAGATAAACCATGCTCACTCCAGCAAAACTGTTCTCCCTGAGATACTTGCTTGAGCTGCATATCTTTTAAAGTACAGTGGACCAGCTTTGCTGTACCTAAACAAACAGTATGCCTATAAAATGATCAGTTAAACTAGTTATATATTCTCAACCTGTCTTATTGGGCAGGACTCTTTTGCACTGTGTGGGTTGAAAGCCTCTCAAAGCTTCCAGCCAAAATACACAGGTTCTTGCACTCTTATTTACTCAGATAAAGTTAAATAAAATGCAGCAATCTTAAATCTTTGTGATGACAAATTAGTTGAAATAAACCGATCCTGAAAATCAGTTAACCATTAATACACAAGGCTTGAAAATTATATGATACAAGAGGCTGGAGTTTTGTTTTGGTATTTTACCATCACAAAGGTAATGGTTCATATCTAATGAAAAACATGGCCTGAAGTTAAGTTATGAAAGTAATTTTATCATGTCTTAATAAATGTGTAAATTCAGAACTCATTCTACATGTGAGAAACCATATTAGTGAAATGAATGTGAAACAATCAAGTAAATAACTGTTTTTACATGTTAAATATCATATACAACAGGGTAAAATGGCATTACTTCTTCATTGCTTCTGTTTGAATGGTACAAGGAAAACTTTTTTTACAGCTTTATGAAATATGCTGGCGCATTTTTCAAAGAAATAGTCTGTTTCCTTATACTTCATTTTATAACTACAGAAACAGAGAGAAGTGCACTGACTTAGTATCAAGAAACGCTCCACAGATTTCCGGATGTTGCATGAAGAATGATCAAGCATTTATTTAAGAAGTTGCCCCTGTTTTTATCATATGTGTACACAAACTTGTCAGTCTATGTATAAATTTTTATTAAAAAGACAGACTTGAAAAAAACGCCAACCAGCCACCAAACAGAAAATGAGAAAAGCTGAGCGTCAAGCTCAGCACCTCACAGAAGGGCATGGAGTCTGATGCCCTTGTTATTTAAACACAGACAGCTGGATTTCCACTTCAGCCAGAGGATAAGACAACACCCACTCTTCCGGTTCTTTGAAGCCTCAGCTTCAACTCTTGCAACCTCTGAGTAACTCCAGGAAGGAAAAGTCTCTCCACAGGCAAGGTCTCTGAGCAAAAGGGTATGTAAACGGAAACTTTTGGGGTCACACAAACTCATGGAGATAAGTCTCTCTGGGGTTAGGAAAAGGCAAATTGTGATTTATTATTGCAGGCAACCAAAAGAGAAAGCAGCAGCTTCCCTCTTCTTTCCCACTAGTATGCTGCTGACACATGCACGCTCCTTTGCCAAATATGTACATGTATGGCAGAAAACCAAATTACACCAAGCAGACCACAGTATAACTGACATCTTCAGATTCTGAAAAAAAAAACAGTAAAGCAAAAATACTGGGTAATTTTTCATCAGGTCTCTTTATCAGATATTGGACAAGCTATTGGATGTCAAACAAGGTTTTCCACCCACTCATGAGATGGGGGAGGAGCAGCAAGGCTAGGAAGACCCCACAGAGAATAAAATCTTACATACGCAGAAGAGCTTTGTAAAGTAGCCTGAAGGATGTGTAGCTAATCTAGTATGACAAATGATTCCGATGAAGACCTTCACATTCAGAGTACAGAACAGACTCCCATAAACAGTACACATTTGTAATTCAATGAGCAACCTGGTCTAGTGGAAGGTGTCCCTGACTGTGGCAGCGGGGGTGGAACTAGATGAACTTTAAGGTGCCTTCCAAACAAATCATTCTGTGATTCTATGACAAATGTCTGGTTCACTGGTTCACATGCCAGCAGCTGGGAGGCACAGTTGCACTGGCAAAGGAAGCCCAGACGCTCCACCCTTTGTAGACACCAGGCACAGACCTGCTCTCTATCAGACTGGAGAACTATGGCACTGCTGTGACACACAACTTCCACCTCAGCAACCCTGGACACAGAAACAGGGTGGGAGCCAAGGATGCTGTCTCACTGCCATGGAGTCTTTTCTTGTTCACCCTTCTGGCCTGCTGTCATGGGTTCAGCAGCAGCAGTCATTTTTCTCCTTCTTGGTAGCTGGTGTAGCACTGTGTTTTTGATTTTGGGCCTGGGAACAGTGCTGATAACACCAGTGTTTCAGTTACTGCTTAGTGATGTTTTGGTCTGGCCAAGGACTTTCTGAGTTTCATGCTCTGCCCAGGGAGGAGGGGAGCCGGGAGGAAGCGGAGACAGGACACCTGACCCAAACTGACCAAAGAGGTTATTCCATACCACAGCACGTCATGCCCAGGATGTAGAGCAGAGAGCAGAGATCCGCCAGGGTGGGGGTGCACTGCGTGGTCAGGCTTGGTTTTAGGTGGTGAGAAATTGTATTCTTTCCTTGTAATTTCTCTTGTCATTATTATTATTGGTGGTAGCAGTAGTGATTTGTGTTATACTTTAGTTACTAAACTGTTCTTATCTCAACCTGTGGGAGTTGCATTCTTTTCGATTCTCCTTCCCATCCCTCCGGGAGCGGGGGGAAGAAAAAAGGGGAAAGTGAGGGAGAGAACGAGCTGCGTGGTTAGAGAGTCTTAAACCACGACACCTGCTCAGTGACTTTGTGCCAACCTGGTCATTATCTTGCTCACATCATAGAATCCTAGAATCCCAGGCTGGAAATGACCTCAAGGATCATCTGGTCCAACCCTTCTAGGCAAAGCATGACCTGGACTAGATGTCCCAGCACCCTGTCTGGCCAAAAACTAACAGCGACCAACACTGGGGAATCCACCACTTCTTCCCTGGGGAGATAATCCCAATGGCTGGTTGTTCTCATTGTGGAAAATGTCCCTTGTGTCCAGTTGGAATCTTCCCAGAAGTACCCTGTGCCTTTTACCTCCTATCTTTTCCATGGGACTGCTTGCAAAAAGGGAGTCTCCGTCTTCTTTGTAGCCATCATTTAAATACTGGAACATGGTGATAAGGTCTCCCCTGAGCCTTCTTTCTCCAGGCTGAACAAGCCCAGCTCTCTCAGCCTTTCACCACATACTGTCCAGTCCTTGGACCATCTTTGTGGACCTTCTCTGGACCCTCTCCAGCCTGTCACCATCTTTTTTGTATAGCAAGGACTAAAAATGAACACAGTATTCCAGAGGTGGCCTGACAAGAGCTCAGCAGAGTGGAACAGTGACAACTTTATCTCTGCTGGTGATGCCCTTGTTGATGTTCCCCAGCCTCCTGCTGGCTTTCTTTGACACAGTTGCACACTGTTCACTCCTATAGAGCTTGTGTCCCCCAGGACCACCAGGTCCCTTTCTACAGAGCTGCTCCCAGCTGGTAAGATCTCAGTCTTTATTGCACTCTTGGATTGGGTTTTTCCAGGTGCAAGACTTTACACTCGTCCTTGCTGAACTCCATAATGTCCTTGTCAGCCCACTCTTCCAGCCTGTTCAACTCATCCTGCAGAGTGGCTCTCCCTTCTGAAGTGTCCACTTCCCAGCTCAGTTTGATACCATGAGCAAACTTATTCAGGGCACATTTGATCCCATCACCCAAATCACTTATGAAGACATGGAACAGCCTTAGGCCCAATATTGACCCCAGGGTGCCCCCACTAATGACATTTTACCAGCTGGAAAAGGAGCTGCTCACCACCATATCATTTACTACTCCAGGAGACCTGTGTGCTACCTGCTCTGCATTGCCCTCACCATGAGCTTGCTAGCCAAGCACCACAAATTCCCCCCAAGTACTTATGACATTAGTCAGAGAGGTGATGCCAGGTAGTGACGAGTCAACTGAAGAATAAGAAGTGTAATTTCTTAGTGTGATGAGTGCTGTCATGCCTGTGACAATGGATGCTGCACAACACACTGAAAAATCCCAGCTTCCCATCTAAGAAGGTGCTTATTTAACACGTGCAGTCCTCCTTTGGTGAAATAACCCAAACTTTTGTACTCACAAGCCTCAAAGAGAGACTATGGCATGTTCAGAGCAGTGCATGTTTATTGTCACGGTTGATACAAAATGGAGAAAACATCCTGAAAATTTTGGATGGGACACTGCCTTTGGTGGTTGCACTCAGGTTGCCAGAACAGACTCAGCTGTAGCTATCAGCCAAGCCACACCAGCTGGCTCCTGAAGCCAGACTACACCAGTGCACAAGCTGGGATGGCATGGAAAGCACTGGGCAACCTTCCTCTCTCACCATGGGCAGAGCTGCTGTGGTGAATGCCTCTGCTCCAGTGGGTAGGATCAGAAGAAACAGCAGCCTTGTCCTTAGATGGTATCACTGCCTTGTCCCTTGACCATGGGATCTTCAGAAAGTTTGTCTGAATGCTGCAGGACCATGAAAATCAGCCACTCCTGAACTACAGCACAAGCAATGTGTGCTAAACTCCCTGCACACACTCTCCAAAGTTTCTGGTGTACTTTGAAAAACAGACTGCTGCAAATTTACCTACTTGCCCATCTTTTTAAGCTAAGCGCTCATCACTTTCAGCTTAAGAAGTCCCACTTCAAACAATAAAATAATTCACAGATATTGTGGAAGGCAAAAGACACTGTGTGAAAACTGCAAATTCTGGCCCTCATCAGTAAAAATTCAAAATGTTGAAAAACATGGGGTAAGGTAGAAGGCAGTCCTTCTTTCCCAGAGCACTTCAACACTGTTTTGTATTTTGTATTTACCAAGTGATAAGCTTCTTGAAACAGAACCATTTTCTTTTTGTTTGGTCCTGAACACACAGTTGGAAGTTCAAGCATCTAGCACACAGAAAAGCATTCCTGTATGCTCTTTGCCTAATTTGAAAGTAAGTTAGATAGAATATACATAACAGCCATTTAGTTAGATCACAGGCAGCTGGAGCCACCCCTGGTGTTTATTTCCAAACCATTACACATCACTAGCAAGATATTCCCCATGACCCTCTGATCTCATAAGGTTTATAAGCAACACTAAAACCAAAAGCAACCTTTACTTCTGCTCCTTTTCCTCCAAAGTCCACTTTGGTGACGAAACCCGCCAGGATGGGTTTTCCATGTCTTTACTTCACCGCTAGCACTGCCACCACTTCTCCATGGCAGAGCTGGGATCCCGGTGAGCAACCCCCTACCACGAGGAGTCTGGCTGTATCCCATCACTGGTTGAAAGTCACCACGTAACTGGACCACAACACCAGATATTTACAGCTCCCATGTGGGAGCCTCAATATCTGTGTCTGTCCTGTCATAAAGACAAGACCTCAGTCCCATCTCCAGTGCTTGGACAGACTAGTCCACTCACCAGATACAGCAACTTGGAGACTTCTGCACAGTTTAGGAGGGAGACGCATCAGTTTGTAACATACTTTAGAACCACATGTAGTGCTAAATCACAGTTCAATCTATATGCATGCACTTACAGCCGTATAAAGCTCCTTTTAAGCTGCATCAAGAAGCATCATTACACCAGGACAAATGCCTTACTGGGAGATTACCTCAGCTTAACTAAATTACTTTCTAAACTTATGATCAAACTCACAGAAAGTACAGAAAAACCTCAACCTGCTGAACTCATCCTGAGTCTGTCTACTCCTAACACTGGTGCAGCCTTGGAGCAGAGGACCTGAGCTAAATGCTGGAACAAAATCAGATTCTCTGGTGGAAAGGGAGCAAAGGTTCACGCCAGACTTAAAAGGAAACTTTCCTGAGCTTAACAACAGCTGTGCTGCCAATGTTTTCAGTTTATTATTTTTTTCCCTCCTGTAACCTTTGTGTGAACTTCCGAAATTAATGGCTTTTGCTTACAAACCTGCGCTCCTGCACCAAACGTCCCTGTGAAGCTGGCAGTCCTTCACCCTCACCCCTTGTATTGTGAACCTTAGAGCCCCCCTGCTGATGGGGACAGAAGTTCAGAAACAAGCAAGCTTGAGCAAAACATTATGAGCAGCCCACAAAACACCCCGGTGCTATGACATGGAGAGACATTGCTCCTGCAGGAGCTTGGACAGCCTAAGCTTTCCCAGCTGCTCGGAGTCCTGCAGATGTCTGAAACATTGGATACCAAAGCATTCTTATATGTGGATGCTGCATTTTGGGTCGTAAATACATCATTTGGGATTTTTTACTTTTATGGAATCCCAGACTGGTTTAGGCTGGAAGGGACCTTAAAGCTCATCCAGTTCAACACCCTGCCACAGGCAGGGATGCCTTCCACTAGACCGGGTTGCTCCAAGCGCTGTCCAACCTGGCCTTGAACACTGACAGGGATGGCTCAGCCACAGCTTCTCTGGGCAACCTGTGCCAGGACCTCACCACCCTCTCAGGGAAGAACTTCTGCCCAAGATCTCATCTCAATCTCCCCTCTGTCAGGTTAAAGCCATTCCCGTTGTCCTGTCCCTACAGGCCCTTTTCCAAAGCCCATCTCCAGGTTTCTTGTAGCCACTTTAGCGCTGGAGCTGCTCTAAGGTCTCCCAGAGCCTTCTCTTCTTCAGGCTGAGCAAGCCCAGCTCTCTCAGCCTGTCTCCACAGGAGATGTGCTCCAGCTCTTGCATCATCTTTGTGGCCCTTCTCAGGGCTCCTCCTCTGTGGTTTCCAGAGAGGACCACACTGCACCATGAGTCAGCTGGCTTGGCTAGGGAAGGCCAAGTGTGAAAACAGTGGCAATAAATCCACCCAAGCCATTCTTGCAAAATGTGGATAATGAACATGTGTTGCAGTGCACAGGTTTTATCAGCACACTTTTCCAGCCGTAAGTATGTTAGGCAGATCATTTTCAGCATTGGAGGGCATGTTCTTGGGAGAGGAAAGATGTGTGCCAGCCCAGCACAGGTGTGTATTCCACTCGCTGGTGCTCCACCAAGTTCTGCTCAGCATGTGCACGTGTTTTATTTTCTGAGGTTGAAGTGTGACCAAACTCCAAAGTTTATGCAAGCAATGAGGGAGCTGGCTGATCCAGCAAGGCTTGGATGGATGAAATATCATTTAGGACTGATGAAACACCTAGTTGTGTACAAAAACATCCACTGCAATGTATAGGTGGCATGCCTACTGTCTAAAAAGAAATACAGTTTTCCCTTGGTGAATTCTGGGGAAAAAGTCATAGAATTATGATGGGTTGTGTGCATCCCTATGGACACAAAGACACCTCTGAATTGTCAAAGCTGTTTTCACAGAAATGTACAGAGCACATATAGTATGATTTCAGGTTCACATATTAAAGGACCAGAAATTACATTCTCCTTATAGCCAGTGTCTTCTAGCATTCTCCTACCTTAAGGAAAACAGCACTTCAAAATGCTGACAAGAGCAAAGTCTATAAGCCCATCATTTAAGTATCTGACAGTAAGCACCAGTAAGAGATAGCACTAGAAAATGTACACTCAAAAGGCCTCTTTTGCAGGTTCTTGGGAATCTTCCCTGTTTCTCCTTGTTTTCAGTATTCCATTTTCTAAAGCTCTTTAACATTTATCTGAGCACACTGTAGTGGTAGAAGACACGCATATCATGAGAGCCTACTGAAATTGCAGTCTCATAGCTTCCACAGCATTACTGCCACACCAAAACCATCAATAAAAATGTTTTCACACTGTATGTCAAAATCAGTTTTACTAACAAGTATCCTACTTCTTCTAAGATGAAAAAATATTAAGAATGTTCTTTTTATTCCTCTTTTATTTTTTTTTTAATTATGATTTTATCAATTCTAGCCTAATATGGAAGTAAATTGGTAGTGATAGCATGTGGCTGAAATTAACAGATACCAGTCCAATCCCTTAGTAAGCTGGTAACAATTTTCTATGAAGCAATGCCAGTGGGAAGTGATGGTAGCAGTGCTGCGAAGCAGGGTCTGTTGTGGAAGCCCAGAGCAGCTGTGGCAGTGCAGATTCAGCTGCGCAGCTCCACTAACATATTAAAATTATCTCCTGGAAAATAAACCAGCAAACCCTTCAGTGTGTGAGCAGGTCGTTTATTCCTACTTAAAGGGTCTGAGTTGAGCCTCCTGATGCAACAGCAAGGAGTGATTTTCACCAGGCATTGGATATAGATCATTAATGCATAGCACAAAGGCTACTGAAAAGCCATCAGCTGGGAACAGCCTTTGGTCACTACTAAACAGGGGGCAGATTTGAACCAGTGACCTAGAAGTGAAAGACTTTGTAATCTGATTACCAATCCCTTGAGCCATCCCATCCTTCCCCTTTTCTTTTTTTACTGATAAGAGAAAAAGAGTCTTATTACCTAAGCAACTTTTGTAGCCTGTTAGCAATGCAAAAGCTTTCATTTAGGGCTTAAAAAGGAAAGTCTCATGGGCACGCTTATTAGCCCATCTCAAGCACAGGCTCTGTATTATTTTTTCCTATTAATTTCAAAATAAATGTATTGGTACAAAAGTGTAGCACAATGCTTTTTTTTTTATAATGTTTTATAGTAAAGTTCTTGCTGATTAAAATAGCTGCTGATGAGAAGTTTTTATACAGCTGTGGAGTCAACAGATCCCTCACTGGCAAATGAAGAGACAACGTGCTCCTTTTGTCAGCAAATACTCCAAAGAATATAGACACATTACTGAGGTATGGTGTGTACTACAGATGATAAGCATCTAAATCTCTTGCTTTTCATACATAAATCATACTTTTAAACAACCATGAAGTTGTGTTTTCTTTCTCAGAAGCAGGACGTTTTGGTAAGTACTATAGTCCCATTATCGACTATTATTTTCATGCACAAACAGAATCTCCCAAATATGCCAAGACCCATTTAAACAGGCTTTATAAGAGATGATAAAGCTATTGTTTCTTCTTTTCCTTCTCAATTCCCTTCTCAAGACCTTCAGGAAGAAATCTGGGAGACCTTTTCTGCCAGTTTCCTAACACGTTTTTCCCCAGACACTGCGGCCTGCACATTAACACTGCTTCTTTTGGCTGGAGGTAATAAAGGATTGGCTACACTATAGCGGTGGCGTGTTTCTGTTATTCTTCTCTGTACTACACTCAGACAATGTCTCAAAATTTAATGCAAGTGTATCAGGATCTGAAATTAACTTCTTATAGCCATAAGCAACATGCCGCTAGGAGGGGGAAAATCCTATTACAGCAGTCCTGGCATCTCACTCCTTGTAGACCATTAGCACGCACAAAATAAGATTTCAAATTATCAAATGGTGAATGCAATGAGTTGTTCCATATTGATTAAACATTTTTTCTTTTCTTTTTGCTTATAAGCCAATAAAGCAAAACTAGGTGATGCTTGCTCTTGTTAAATGACAGATCCATTACTAAAGATCGGGTGGGAGACCAGATCATCCAAGACTACTATGTGATTGTACAAAACCAATTAGAAAACCTACATATTTAGAATAAACATGCCACACTATCCTCTGGATTTATGCAGTAACTTCCAGGAGGATTTTCCAGGAACTTATATACTCACTGCACTGTTTAAAAATATGTTGCTCAGAACTAGAATGGCTCCAAATCAGTTTGATATTTGCAAGTGATTATGCTGGACTAAAATAAAGTACTTTCAATTCACCCAGCACAAAATATAAACCTATCGTTATACTAGCTTGCCTTTCAATGGTCAGGAGTTCTGGCTAGAACAGTACTTTAGGAGTTTATTAAAAATTATTTTTCCTATGAAAGAAAATAATTAAGTTTCAAAGAGATGAAAATTAGAACTTATACATAGAAAAAACTTCAGTTATTTCAAACACCCATCACCTCGACTAACAGGTCATTTGCAGGGATCAGGCAAACCAGCTGTTAACTACACATTTGTGAATACATGGTGTGAGAAAATTTACACAGAAAGACACATTCAGGCTAAATACCAGGGAGACATTAAACCAAAATGCACAAAGTACAAAGATTTGATATAGGGCCCGATCCCAAATCACAGCTTAAGCAATGAACGGTGCTTTAAACCACAGGAGTTAATCTATTTAACTTGAGTGCTGGAATTTCACAGCAGAGAAAAACACCAGCACTCACCCCTCCTTGCAGTGTTTTGCTGACGGCAAGAGACATGGATGTGAGGTAGCAGCAGCACTTGGGTTCTTCACACGGAGCTTGGACATTGTTATTTTGACAGGATGTCTAATACTGGTATTAATTTTCTGATGTTTGCGAAATGGTCCCTGCTTTTATTAATCTGATTAACCTGACTATTCAAACTTCTTCTGTCAATCCCATTTGAAATAATATTCCTAAAAGAGCCCACAAATGGAAGAAACATTAGAATTTGGAACAGCAACTTGGGTGATTTAATGTTCTGTGATCAAGAACCATTTTTCAAGGGGTAATGTGAATGATATGTGTTTTACACATACCAAAGATGCACTCTTTAAACTTCCTATTCTTCTTGTCTGCCTATCTTTCTCTTGACCTTCGCTGGAACAAATCACCCTAACTCCTTGGTACCCTCCCCCACATGTTTCTAACACTGTGCATCATGCTTGCTGTCTGGAAGCACAGCTGCAAGGGATCTAAACCCCATCGCTGGGCAAATGCAGCCTTCTGGCTTTGCCAAGGATGACATTTCGAGTCTTCTTCTGTTAAGAAAAATATAAATTGCTACTGTATAGGATGCTTTGATTTTATATTTGTTTGCGAGTAGCAGTGACTCCACCCGTTGTATTAACACAAGGGTAAAACGCAAACAACGACTAACAAGGCAGCCTACAATTTCTTAATAAGAATCTGATTGTTAATTAAGGTGAGATCGCAGAATTCAGCGCAGTTCCGCCGGCGGTCCCAGAAGGAAGCCACAACCGAGGACAAGCAGTGCCCTCTAGTGTCACCGGCTGCTGCGAACCGCCCCCCCCACCATCCCATGGGAGCATCCCCACAGCAGCAAGCACCCGTGGGAGAGGGCTGTACTTGCCCATGGGTGTTCTGTACTTACGCATCGCACTGATGCGTGCTGGAGCGCCTGCTGCGCATGCATGGGTGTGCTCATTCATTATCCGTGTCCATGCGTGTGCACACATATGCATACATGCACACGCATGCAGAGCATGACACGGCCGAGGCATCTTCACTGTTGAAGGCGTCTCAGGGAAAAAAGCAGGCCGAGCATGAAAGCGGGTGTCGGGAAGCCCAGCAGAATCACTCACTGTGAAGATATCTAATAGGAGCTGTTGAATACACAATACGGGCAGCATGGGCTGAATGGGTAAATTGGAGCGGCCAGAACACAGCCAGAAGGTTTTGAATCAATCAGAAATTATAATTAAACCTGTAATGAATGTTTTGACATCTTCCTCCCTTTTTTTGTTTATTGGAGGTTAACACTATTTAGACTTTATTACGGTCCAGTATCAGCAAGTTTGTAATATAACTTCTATGCCTTTTAGCAAATCACCTCAAACTTTACTCTCTGGATTTAAAGTCAGTCCCTCGGCACTCTCAAAAATTTCTCTATACAAAACTTCAGTAGGTGTTTTATTTAACCTGAAATTACAGCAGAGTCATGCCAGGTTTGTTTAATTTTTCATTTTACTGCATAAACATTTGACAAAGAGAGAAAGCTATCTGTTCATCTTGTGAATGATGGTATACGTCATACGTTCATTAGCATTCACATCTTCCGTGAAGTACAGGCAATAAAACATGGAAACAAAGACAAAAGGTATAAAAGAACAATGCAAGATGGCACCAGTTACAGGTGCATGGAAAAAGCCTTGAACACTATAAAAAGACATGTATGAGATGTCAAATAAGCCACTCTTACAATAGCATCAAATAATTAAAAAAATAATAAAAACCTGAAGCCTGACAGTGCTGCCAAATTTCATTTGCATAAAAAGTGCAAGCGACTATTTATAAATATGTTCGGATCGCAAGATGTTTGTATTCTGCTTTCCCATGTAAAGCATTAATAGACCTTTATTCCCATCCTTGCATTTTAAAAAGCACTGTACATAATTGGTCTTTTATGAAAAGATTACAACGTTCATTATAAATTGATTCCTGTTTTAACTTGAAGGCTGCAAATATGCATTAGTTTAGGAGACGTCTGGAAATGCAATGTTCAGAATGACAGTAGATATGTATTTTAGACACCTTACAGTAACTGTTACAGCACAACTGCCGAGGAAACTTTAATTGCATTAAGATTCATTAAGATCTCTAAATGGCATATACACGCTGAGGCTTAATATGAGAACGTGGCCATAAAAAACAGATTTGGAGTTTTTGTCATTAGAATTTAGCATTAATTTAGTGTTCTGAAAAAGTTACTAACAGCAACTGAGATAATTCAACTGCATTTTACAGCAGATGCTGTGTCTGTGGCTGCTATCAGTGAATGTTTTTTTCTCTAGGAGACTCGCAGTGCTGCCGCCCAGGGAACTCATCCCAAACGCTGGCAACAGTTCAGCTCAGCACAAAGTGGTCTGGAGCTGGGAGTTTCAGGGTTATATACTGCAGTTATATATTGCAGGATTTGGAAAATTCTATTATTTTCCCCTTTCTCACACCAAGATGCTAATGGCTATTTCAAGGAAGAAAAGAAAAGACAATGTTGCTTGCCGCAGCACCACTTGCTCCCTCGTGCCCGAGGATGTCAGCCTGCTGCAGAAGATGTGACAGAGGGTTACACTTTCGGCTGGCCGACAGAAGATAATTTTGCAGAGGAAGGCGGTTGATATTTACAACCATTTGCCATTCGAGGCCAGGCAGCGCAGGCATCCACGGGCCATGAATGACACCAGTGAAAGAAAAGAGGGACCTGAAGACCAGCATCCCTTCGGCATCACTCATTATCTCCCCACTGCAAATGGGGTTAAAATCAAAATAGTGGGGTTTTTTTTGAGGGATGGTGGTGGGGTGGAGGTGTGGACCTGGGTACTTCTGCTGTTTCAAGCATGTGGCTGAGCGGGAAAGGGAAGACAGGGACATGCAAGGGCACGCACTGGGCGTTTGCTGCTGACAGGCTGGGAAGTTTCACTTGGGATACATCTGGGTGGAAAAGGAGTGATTGAAGGGGAGTGTGTTGATGTGCGAGAGAGGTCAGGGGGAAACGGAGGACTGAAACACACCTCTTGCATTACCAGCATCAATGGTTCTTTGATGCTATAGAAATTACTGCGCTAAAACTTATTAAGGTTATACCAATCATACATACTGCGTGTGGTTGAGTGCGAAGATGTATGCGGGAAGGGGGACGAGCAGAACCGCAAGCTGTGGCATATGCCTGTGTGTGCTTGGCTCACCAAATGCAGGCGGATGCTTTTTCCTATGGGATGCATCTCCTGAACTACATGATTTAGAAATGTTTGTTTAAACAGCAAAAGCTTTAGCATGTATGAAAGAGAAGCAGAAGGCAGAAAATTTTTTTTTCTTTCAAAGTAAGGTATCTTGAGGAATGTGCATTACATAGCTAATTTTAATTTTGTGCAGTTACAAACTATAGACTTGATATCCCTTTCCACAGATTCATGTGAATTTACCAAATATAGTGGCATTGAAATTTCAAATTTCTTTTTTTTCTATAGCACTTGCTTCACAATTAGAGTAAAAAACTTCACATAGATTGTACTTAGCAGAATGCTGCAAAATACAAAAATATATCGAGTACATACAAAAGAAGTGCAATCCAAAGCAATGCAAATAGTAACTTACATCATTATTTTGATGTAAGTACACCAAATTATAGCATCAATTATTGCCATGCAACAAAAATCAGTTTTGTCCAGCCGAATAAGGATTTAGCCTCCACTTAATAGGACAATTGCATTTGTATTTCTTTTTTCTTGGCAAAAGACAGGTGGTGAGAAGCAACATGAGAGTCTGCAGAGCAGAATGGTTCTAATTGTTTCGTCTGTATTATGCACTATTCCTACGAACACTACCACCCATTACCCTTTTGGCAATAGAGCAGGGCTCAAAAAGGTGACCCCACTAAATCTGCTGCTAAGCAGCCTGTACTGCACCCAGAGCAGCCTCTCCTCGAAATACGAATGTGACAGAAAATCAGCATTTCTGGAGCGAGACGGGCAGGCTCTATCAATTCCCTGCTCTGACTGCTGCACCAGATCACAAGTGTCGAGGGGTTCTTGTTCAAATCTTTGTTGTTTAAATGCCCCTTTAACTTTAAAGAAGAAAAAAAAAAGAAAAAAAGAGAGAGATTCAGCATAAATAAACTTTGATGTCTTTTAAAAAATGCACTAGAGTATCTTGCACGTGATGGACAATTGCCAGTAAGATCATCAAAAGATTTTGAGTTAAGGGCAGATACCATGTATATATGATGCACAGAGAGTAAAAATGTTAAGGTGGGAAAGAAATAGCTGAAAACACTTAATTGCCACATGGTATCTGTCACATCAGCAGTACCTGGACTTTGAAAAGATCTCCCTAGTAAAGCAGCAAAAAATCACCTCGTATCTTCAGCAACACGCTTATAAAATGAAAATGCCTCAGTGACATGGAAGAGAGATGACACTTCAGACATCGTCTGCAATTTTTCCAGTTTCTGAACACTACAGCTTTACAAAATAGAAATAAAAATAAGCATAGACTTTGGAATTTTATTCTTTACGTACTTATTTGGAAAACATTGGTCCTGTGTCAGAAAAAGGTCACCTTTTTTTTGCCACAGAAGTTGTATTTTTCACAGGAAAACTTAAAAGTACAGGTTTTCAACATTGTGCTGCTCTATTCTAGTCAGACCTTATCAGCAAAAGGACTTACTTGTATTCCTCATGCCCAGCAACCAAGCAATTATTAAATCCATTCAAAACACTTATTTCAACACATCCAGAATATCACTTGGGGTTGCAAGTATCTGATGAAAAAAATCTCTCTATACAACATCCATGGAGGAGGGTATCAGAGAGTCTTGCAAGCACCTATATACATCTTCATCACATTTTCCTTAGGCATATGCTTTGTTTCACAGCACATGGTGCTGCATGCAACGGATACTCTTTCCTGGAGAGTATTTCTACCTGAAGTAAGAGATTAGATTTCTTTTCTTCATTTTAATTGCTTGTAAACAATTCCATCCCTTCTTTTCCAAAAATGTTTGCAAAAGATCTCTTTTGCTACCAGGAATATTTTGGGTCTTGTTGCCCTGCACAGTTCACGCACATAAGCAAGTCCAGCATTTTTCTTCAGCTGAATAACAGATAACAGGCTGCTACAAGATACTCTTTTTTTAGATTACTTTTATTTCGGAATTGAAGGCAGGTTCCAATCCCCACTTAAGAGATTAGCACATATTTAGCCCTAGCCCATCTTCTATGCTCTTTGAATCAGATATCAGCAAAAGACAGTTTAAAATAAGTGAAAAGTGTTGCAGATGCACAATCTGCGCACAAAGCAGTCACACAATATATATATATATATATAACACTTGCATAGGATAGTGCTATGTATAACAAAATAGTTATCGGTATAAATATCTACCGATTTCATTTATATACTGGAACAAAAAAGAACAGATTTCCAGTTACCACCCAACTTTTCTCCCCCCCCTGCAGATTTTTGAAATCTGTATTTGCATGTTCATCCTCTATGCTATGGAAAGCTCAGAATTCATCATAGATGCAAAAATAAGAAAAGATCCTCTGTGCCAATAGGTCAACACATTCTTTTGCGATTTTAATAATGGCCTGTCCTATTACATTTGTTATTCATATAGAATAAGTATAGACAATTTTTAGGTATTACACAGCTTTCTTCTGGAATATTAGCTTTGTGGCTTTGAGAGGCCATTTTCTAAAGATCCTAATAGTCAAATGACATCTTGGGAAATGTTACATTCACACCGCATTTGCATGATAATGAAGATGAAATTTCATATATGCTACCTGAATTATACTTATCTAAGTTTTGTTTTACTGAATGACCAAAGGAATATGTTCCCTAAGACAAAGTATCACAATACAATGCAATACATTATTGCTTCTGTGAAAGACATGAAACTATAACCCAAGAGATAAAAAACCTGCCTGCGTAATGTATGTTATTGTGTTACTATAATCTCAGCTGTGTATCTCTGAATACTTATTTCCTTCAAAGAAAATTCTACAGCATCTGCAAAAATATCTATAGTAAATTTTTAAAAAATGATGAAGAAACAGCTTTGTGATGTTCAGTGCTCTGTAGGACAGGAGCTCTTATCATTTATTTTTCACTAACGTGCAGTACTATCATGCACCCAGAAAAGTTCGAATCTCAGCTTATTCACTAGATGCAAGCCACCTTTTGAGTATAACCACATTTCACCTCTGCATGCAGGAGAGTCTATGTGTCAAATAATTTTCTGACTGCAAAAATAAGTTTAGTGAACAATAATGTTGGGCACCTTTTCCATGATGACGCATGTAGGCAAATGTGTGGCACTCAGAAATTGCAGTGGTGGATTTCAGAGGTCTTGAATATGGGTTGTTGTTGCGGCAGACACTGAAAACCTCCATCCCCTGCATGGGTGAGCCAAGAGTCTGGCTACCAAACCCAGGTTTGGAAAGCTAGCCCCTGACACACAGTATAAGTAAAAACAAAGGCATTGTAAAGAAGTATTTGGCCTCTCTGATCAACACGTTGCTGATCAGTCATTGGTCTGCTCAGCAATTTACCGGCCTGCTTCATTTTGAAGTACACCTCTAGAAAACCAATGCCCAGCTACAGTTTTATTTTGAAGATGCCACCTTAAAATATTTTTGTAAGACTGCATAAAATTCAATATAAATCACGCGAGTTACAAACTGGCAACATTAAGCAAAGACAACAGCACATACAGTCTTAGATTAAGTCCTACTTATAACTGTGAACTCCTTGAAGAGAGAATAGTTTGATTTTTGCTGGAAGCTACAGGCTTTTTCAGAATAAAAACCAAAACAAACAAAACCCAAAACACAGCATGGAATAAATGGTGTACATAATGTGATTTTATTTAATATAGAACTTTAGTAAACTCCAGTCTATGCTGTGCTATAAGAAAAACATCCAAATGAAAACAAAAAGGCAAACCCCAAAACCTTATCCTGGCGAAAAAGAAAAAAAAAAAGGCCTATACTCAAAGGAACAGCTGAATAAAATTGAGACATCTGCAGTAAAGTTTTCCCTTCTCCCTAGAATGTTTCCGATGAACTCAGTGTAACACTGCCTTCCAAGAAAAGACAGGGTGATCAATGCAGAAGCACATCAGGCTCCCTTGGACAGGCCAATCAATGCAAGAAAGAACCTTGCCCAGGGCCTTATGCAAATAGAAGCACGTCCTGCAACCCAGGGAAGGAACATGCGCAATAGATCAATGGCATCTGAAAAACCTTACAGCTATATCAGCCTCAGACAGTAAATATATAATGATGAATCCCTCATGTTCTAGCTGTGAACTCTTTAAGCTGGATTATTTTCAACAGCTGGTTTAAAAAAATCTGATGAGGCTGTAGACAGCAACGGCAGAGAAGTGAAATACGATTAGTGAGGGTTAAATTAACAATTCCTTTTTTTTTTAAGACTGAGAAAACATAATCTCAGTACTTTTAACACTTTGTAAAATGCTGGAAGTAATGTGCCTGCTGGGTTAGGCACCGAGAGGGCTGAGGCTGGGGTTCTGTGTTGTTACTTTGGTATTTTGAGCTTTTTTCCTGAAATCTGCCAAGTAAAGTACTCAGTGATGTAGGAAATAAATAAAAGTTTCAGCATTTTTAGGACTACAATACCAGAGACCTAATATCACAATCATTACTTTTTTGATTGAAATTTGTTCTGCCAAAGAATATTATATTTTTTATACTCTTGACTATTTCAGATTATGTTTTAAAGGAATTCAAGAAAACACTTTGGCTCTTAGGCAAAGCAACCAACATGTACTATTAAAACTTCAAAAGTACCTCTAAATTGTAATAAAACTTGGTATGGTGCACAAAGCAATATTCATGATCACAGGACCCTACAGATTCACCAACTACTTGGTAACTATGTCAAAATTGCTAAAATAACATGTCTTCCCACAGAGATTTGTGGGGAATGATTCCCTAAACATTATTCATCATCTGTTCTGGAAAACAAATGGGGAAAGAAAGGAGGATGATGATGGAACAAGCAAGAAAGCCTGCAAAAACTTGTCCTGTGAAGAAATTCTGCTTCTAAAGAACACTAGCATCTTCTAACTTCATAGCACAAAGGTATAATACTCCTGTCAGATGACTAGAGACATGCCAGGACAAAACACAATCCATATATCGACAACGAAATGAAATCCCTTGGCTTAATCAAGTCTGTATAAACCTCATGTATTTTGTATCCTAACACTGGGACTCACTATTACATTTAATTTGCCCTGGAAAATGGAAAAGAGAATAATAACTAATTAAACTATTTATTTTTCATGTATTTATGAGAAAATAAAACTCCAGCATTTTGAAACTTTTCATTAAAGTCTCAGTTCAGTTCTGCAGTGTTTAAAGCACATTCTTCTCAATGAATATGTGTGTAAAACCTACTTACATATTTTTACTTTATATCACATTAAAGCAAAGCCCTTAAATAGGATTATTTTAACATTTAAACACTGGTAGCCATGCCATTATTAATATTAAAATACCTCACTAATATACTGAAAGAGCTATGTAACACATCTTCACTAGATTAAAGAAAGGAAAGTTCTAAGATAAAATGCAAATTCCGGCTGCTTCTTACAGTACCAGAGCCTGAGAGCTCTCTTCACCAGAGTATGTTCGGATTCCTTTTACTCCACTTGGATTTGCAGTGCCTAATATATTATTAACTTGTAGCTCCCCTGGTTGATCCACTAAACCAGGTCTTAAAGTCTTATAAAATCTCTACCATTGCACACAGATGCCCTACATATACTTTTCGCCATAATTAACATTTAAATTAACAGCAACACAATACACTTGTGTAGCCGTATTGGCATATGATCATGTCATAGAAAAAGTATGAATTAATAGTGAGACTTCCTTTATTTATTTTTCCCCCCACTAAAAAACCCCCAAACACAACAAAACCAGAATTTAAACATTTCAGATAAAATAAGCTAAATGCACCACAAGACCTGTCAGGGAATAAAATGTTTCTTTTTTCCACTTTCTTCATTGTGTAAGGAAATCCTAAACTCCCACTTTTCTTTATTGTTATTATAAATACATTCAAAAAGAAATTCAATCCCTTTAGACTGTGATGATATCATATTTTTTAAAATCTTCAGTATTAAGCTGCACTCCAAACCAATCTAGAGAGACAAGGAACAACCTACGGAGTTAAATAAAATGCCAGGGTTTTCCATATTGCACCTGCTGGGGAAAAAAAACCCAACCCCAAACCAACAGTACTCATGTTGTCTGAACCTCCAGTCAGTCCAACACAGGTCCATTTATAGATGCAACAACCTTATCTGCATAAAGTGGTCTTCTAAATATTTCATTTTTCTGTCCTGATGTACGCTGTCAAAAAAGAGGCATTTGCAGCAGATAGATGAGGGACACTGACAGGCACCTGCTGGTGAGACCCAGGAACAGGTGGATTAAATGAAATGAAAATGAAGAAGTAAATTCATAGAAGATTTTACAAGATTAAGAAGGCGAAGTGTTCTTAAGATCAGCTGGGATGGGGTGAAGAGCTAGTAAATCTCTCCAGGAAAGCAGGAGATGAGGATGTTTTATTTACGCAGCAGGACTCAGGGGCAGGACAGCATGTGTACTAGCATCTTGTATGCCAGCATCACATATACCCATACACGACAATGGCGAATGGCTTTAACCTGACAGAGGGAAGGCTGAGATGAGACCTTAGGAAGAAGTTCTTCCCTGTGAGAGCAGCGAGGTACTGGCACAGGTTGCCCAGAGAAGTTGTGGCTGCTCCATCCCTGGCAGTGCTCAAGGTCAGGTTGGAGGAGGCTTGGAGCAACCTGGTCAAGTAGAAGGTGTCCCTGCCCGTGGCAGGGCGTTGGAGGATGAGCTTTAAGGTCCCTTTCAACCCAAACCATTCTGTGATTCTATGATTCTATGATCTCAGTAATGAACTTTGGAGGGTCAAAAAAGAGTGAAAATAGACTGAAATCAGAGGAGTGGAGATAAGGCAACAGTGTGCAGTGTCAGGTACTTAGAGGTTCACGATAGAAGTGTCTGGAAGAGCTCTAATGAGAATGAGATAGTTCAGGCAGAAAACAGAGGTGCACATCTAGACACGAAAACCTGCAACTTCTGGGAAGTTTGTGCAGCCAGTGAGGAAATTAATAGGCAATAAACTATAGAAAACCAGTTGTCCTGGGTCCTGGAGTTAACTGTTGGGGTAAACAGTGTACTCTACACATTTTAAGGAGACGGCTGCACGAAGACATTTCCCCTTCAGCTTTGATAGGCTCTAGGGCTGAAGTTTATCCGCACAACTTAAAGGATGAGTGATGTGTTCTTTGAACACAATCCTGTGCTTTGGCTATTTTTTTCTTTTTCCTTTCAAAGCTAGAATTTGAAATGAAAAATAAACTGACTGATAAGTATACTGTCTCACAGAATTTAAAACAGTTGAAACAATGCAGGGAAGAATACTAATACAAAGGAATTTATTGAGCCAGAAGGAAGTTTCTCATCAGATACAGGGATAGACACCAAATATGGTTTTTTTAACTTCTTCATTAATGATCTGGAATTAATTACATTTGCAGGTGACATTAAAGTGGAAGAAACTGCCAAGAGAAGTAAGGCATGAAAGAAATTCAAAACAAGCTTCCAAGATTCACAGGCCTGTAGCACAGACGGGACTGTTTTGACAACCTAGTTTGTCATCCTGTGCAACAAGGGCCACAATGCAGCTAGGTCTAATTTGGAAGAATGTGAGATAATACTACTGGGGGGGAAATCATCACTACATTCAGTGCCACTGGGAAAAGAGAAGCTGAGATCCTTAAAATATTCTGAGGGGTGCATGAACATTAGCAGGTACCAAATTCAGATAAACATTTCGAAAAAAAAAAAATCAACCACCATTTTGGCTGTATTGAGCAGAATATTTATCGCACAGCTGAGCAAAAGTACTGAAGTTCACCTTGAGCTAATTATAGCAACTATGCTTAAAATATGGAGTTCAATTCTCAGCATACTACCAGAAAAATGTCGACAAATAGTACTGAAGTCAGACATACAAAGGAAAAAATTCAAAAAATAAGAAGCCCTAGTTACATATATTTGGGGCATCAAGAGGATGGATGCACAAGAACAACTGCTAAAGATCAGAAAGTTCTTCATACTGAAATCTAAAAATGAATGCTCCCCATGCAGTGCGTGGAAGTTAAAACAATGCAAAGAAATTACAAAAATACATCACTAGTAAGAGGATGCAACTCCAGAAAAGCCTCACAAAGAAATGCAAGAAGTGCTGTGCCTTTGACCTTCAAACTCCTTAGGATACACACATGTATTGCATTTCAACTTTGGTGTGAAACTAGAAAATTAATATGAAGGGACCAATGAGATGCTAAGTGAGGATGGGTAGTGCTCGCAATTAGTACTCAGTATATCATTTCTAGTCCATGAAACACTGCCCTTCTCCTGTTGGAAGAAGCGGGGAAGAGGCACTCAGACCACAAACTGAGCTGAGTGAAGCATGAGATACTACATTAGCAAATGATTAAGAGGAAGCAAAAAGTAATGAGGCTGAGCAAGCTATCTAGAACAAGGTAATGAGGAGGGATGAATATTCCAACCCTGAGCCTGTTCTGGAAGTGGCCAATGCTTGGGCTTTCATTGCAGCTATCCTCTTATCCAGTAGCAAGGCTGAGAGGGTGGGTGATGAAATAAGGAAGGGGATGCTTACTCCCCTTAATTTAAACTAAAACACTAAAGAATGAAAAAGGACATGCATCTGTGGTACTCTTGAACTGCTTGGCAATCATCATCTCTCTGTCTCTTCCTGTTACATGATCCTTCCAGACTTCAGGCTCTTCCAGACAAGGAACTACTATGTGACTGCTACCACAATGCAAATAGATAATAACAATAAATGGTAGCAAGTGAAATAATGATGACAGCATACCCTTGTCAGCTTATTTATTTAGGCTGACAGGGCCTAAAATGTTTTATCTCCTCTGTGTTAAAATGGGCAGTATACGTATATAAATACATGTGTGTATATAATATAAATACATGTATGTGTACATATATATATATATATATATATATATATATAAAAAATCATAGAACTGTTCCAACCCCTCGCCACGGCAGGGACACCTTCCACTAGACCAGGTTGCTTCAAGCCCGTCCAGCCTGGCCTTGAACTCTGCCAGGGATGGGGTAGCCACAGCTTCTCTGGGCATCCTGTGTCAGAGCCTCACCTTCCTCATAAGGAAGAACTTCTGCCTAAGATCTCATTGCAGTCTCTCCTCTGTCAGGTTAAAGCCATTACCTACACATACTTTTTGTATGTATGTATAGTGAAAGCCAAATGTGATCAGTAAGTTGCTCCCGGTACAGCAGGCAGTGATGTGTATTAAGATCTTCACTATTTTTTGCTCAATAAATCATCTGATTTCCTTACTGCTGCAACCCCTCACTGCAGGATCTGTGATCCCTGTTGCTTTCTACTGCAAGCTGGAGCTTGTGCATTTTGAAAAACATTAGCATGAATTCACTACTTCCAAAAACAAGTAAGGAGTGAAAAGAGTTATTTGCAAACACTGGAGCTTAGGGCTTTGACCTGGTTTTGGTTCAAGCTCTGTGCTTCTAGCAGTGTGAGCCTGGAGTCAGAGAGGTGCTGACTCCAGAAAAACTGATCCAAACTGGGTCCAATTGTTTGTGGCTGAACACACTACCTTTCATAGGAACACAGACTCCTGGGTCTCCAAGGACCAGTGGTCCTAGCTGGTTGCTCATGTAACCCTCGCCATTATGGTCATGTGCAGGTCATACTGGCTAGCAGCTTTGCCCTGGTCCTCCTGTTTCCAAATAGTCCTTCCTCATCCAATGGTGACAAAGCTAATTCCACCCTAAATTTATTCATGACCAGGTTTAATCCATTTGTTCCTGTGCCAACATTGTTCTTTGGCTTACATGACTCTCCCTCCGTGCTGTTTACTCTCTCAACGTATTTGCAGAGTGCTACCAATCCCTCTTAAGCTTTGCTTCACCAGGCTGAACAAGCCATGCTTTTAAACTGCTTCTGTAGCAACTACAGAATAGATGCCAATCCTTCTTTTTCCTCAATAGCTTCCAAAGTTAATATAAGAGCATTAGCAGATTACTTACTAAGACTCATAAGTCTAGAGGGTGTTGTGTACTGTTTCTACAGCCTTATTGATTCTGATGCTCACAGTAGGTAGGACATCTCCATGTGGCACCACATCATGTCTGAGTACCCTTCATCATGCCTAATAAAATAGGCTCTCCATTGCTCTGAGAATACTGACACCTCTTCCCTGTATCTCTTTTGGACTGAGCTAATCTTCCCAAATATCTCAAATTGTCTCAGATTAATCTCACTAGCATGCTGGTTGGCATTTATATTTTCCTTCCTGGGATACAAAGAGCAAACAAATCACAGGATCTCGTTTGGCTCTTTAGTTGTGTTATCGGGTCATTCACTTACCGTCATAAGCAGTGAAGCTGCATATCCAAGGGCTTCTCCATCCCTGCTATTCCCTGTCGATGAGATCACTCGTCATACACAAATGCAGATGACTAGCCAGGCCGCGCCTAACTGTAATGAAGTTTGTATTATATCCTCTTATTTCTACGTTTAATACCAAGAGTGACTTCATCACTTCATGCCAGGAGCCAGTTTCATTAGCGCATACTTACTTTGTGTGCCCATGTCAGTAACAGAAATAGTAAAATAAATTGGCCCCAAGGCAAGTGACACTAGTCCTGTCCAACCCCTTCTACACAGCCTATTGCTGTTTCTCCACTAGCTCCTTTTACCCATCCTCATTTCTCATTTGACCTTTTCCAGATGAACTAGCGTTTTTCAAGAAGCACAATGAAGTATAGCTGAAATAAATAACCAAATGGAATTAAGACCCATTTTTACTTTTAGACTTATTTTTAATGAGTGTTCCTACCTCAGTCAGACCTGACTCAAGGAGATGCTAGTGTAAGTATACAACCCAGAACAAGGTGAAACCTAAAGCAGGTACAGTTGGGTGAGATGATTTGTCCAAAGATTGGACATATAACCAAGTCCCCATAAACCTGCAAGACTGCATCCTATACTGGCTGCCCAAGTGACATTCAGCATTTAAAGAATGTCCTCTTTTTAGACTTTTTTTTTTTTGATAGCTTAATGCTCACAAACCCTTGAAGCACAGTGATATTTTGCTCTGATCCTTCACAATACGGATCTTGGTCACCGAGGTTTTCTGCTTCTCAGCTTTCTACTTCCAGCTCTCTCTTCCTACAACCATCACAGATCTTGTGTTATTTGTGCCACACATCAGTAGATATATTTCGATTTAATACGTCAGCCAGCAGAATTAAAAGTTTCATATCCCCAGTACTCGCTCTATGCTCATCACTTCTTGAGCCAAACTAAATATAAAAAAGAACTAGACAGATATATTTATATAAGTATATATAAACAAAAACCCAAATATAAAACCCCATTCAATCTGAAATTTCAGGAAATTAAATTAGCGAAAAGCTAATGAGAGGTTCAAAGCCCAGTCATTAAGGCTCTTAAATTGCTTTTTGCCTCTGCCAGAACACTGAAGCAGCCTCAGAGACTCCCAGGTAGCTCAGCAGGTGTCTGTTCATCATTGTTATTATTATGGCACCTATCAGCATTAGCCAGGGTCAGGTCCTTGCCATACTCGGCACAATACAACAAAATGAAGTGGCAGTGTATTGCAGAGCATATCTTAAAATGATGGACCTGAAATTATTTCAAATGGACAAAATTGGCTGATTTTGATGGAATTAGGACGCTGCAGTGGATACAGTAATTTGAACAGAGTGTTTTAAGGGCTCTCATTTTAACAAAGCTGCCTAAAAATACACATATACAGGCATGCTTTTACCTTCACCTTTGTGCAAATTGTCAATATATACATCCAACATTTCAGCCAACAAAGACCATAATGAATAGTTTCTCATCTGCTCAGAGACAATGAACCTACCTTCCTTCTCCTAATTTAATTATATTACATTCCCCAGTGCACTTTGTATTTTTACAGTGGTATGAATGCTGTAAGCTGGAGATACCACTGCTGATTCACATAATTTTCTCACGATTCCTATGTTATTTGTCATTTCTTCTTTTTAAAAAAGATATTATTTAACTAAAATTAAAACAAAAAAGCTGCACTTCTGGTTTGTAAGGTGCTGAGGAAATCCTTGAAAACACAAAACCTAAGGTCTCACGACTATAGGAGGCAAGCAGGAGAAATCCTGACAAAATCTCAGGGTATTGAATACCTAATTGACAATTTTGAATGCTTAGATTAAACAATTCTTCTTGTGATTCCGAAATGAGTGGTTGTCATGTGTTTTCTACAGTGATGGACACAGGTAGTTTTACATGTCACCCAGCATCCTAGGACCACCCTTTCCATCCCCTCTATATGCTGCCAGACCCAGCCCTCAGGTAGGCACAGGGACACACATTATCTTTTCTCCTGCATGGGTCTTTCATGCAGGCAACGACAAGGGAAAACATTCTTTTTAAAGCAAAATAATTGTAAACCCACAAAATTTGGCAGAAAAATCTCAAAGGAGGCGTTGTACCAGAAACTTATTTTCTGTAAACTAAATATAAAATTGACTCCAGTCAACTTGAAATTCTCACTTTCTGTTAAATTTCATAAAATTATTATGAGCTAGAAGTTGGGAAAGTTCCACAATTTGCCATCAACTACAGCAAGCTGCTTCTGAAAATAAATCTCTGACTACACCGTGTAAGGGATAACAGAAGTAAGAAGCTGAGACGCGTTCATGAATCATGGCTTGAGTTTTTCCAAATCGGCAATTAGCAGAACTCAGTGACCCAACAACTATTCTTAGTGCTGTGTATTCACAAAGTAATTTAGGTATGGATATTATTAGAGGAACATTTAATTTCAAACCTCAATTACGCAAAGTTTTAATTACTAAATATTAAGGTACATTTTAGCATATGGTTTATGATTAACATTTATAATCCAAGCTATAAACAACACAACTAATTACATTTATTGGTGGAACTTTACTCCACACACATGTTCAATCACTTTCAATTATTCCCCTAGTAATCTATGACCCAGCAAGGTACAGAAATTGTGTGCCTACGTTGCAGTAGCTGGGTAAACAGTTTCTGTGCACTCAAGCATGATATTACAGTCCTGTTTTTCTTAACATCTCACAACGGCAGACACGCAAAAATGTAGAGTAAAAAGCTGCAAAGACCAATAAAAATGTTAGATGCTGTAGCATGTATTTGAAAAGTGAAGCTAAGTTTACTGGTTGGTTTAATGAAGGACTTCCAAACCATAGCCTGATTTTTATGGTGAAATGGAATTTGGAATGAAGACCAGGTTTGGCCACCAAAGGTTTGTAAACAAAATTTCTCCTCCTTTTAGACCAATTTCACATGTGATGGTACAAATAACCACAGTCAAGTCTTTGCTTAGCATCAGGTTTCTCTGGGTTTCTCTGCTTTGTGCCAGGGCATCAGGTTTTCATAGAGAGCCCCATGTCGTGATAAGGTGATGAGCTGGGTATCTCTGTGTTCCAGGTGACTGCAGAGGATCAGGACAGACCTTGCAGCAAGGGGAATTTAGAAGATATTAATTGAAAAAGCAAATGATTTTTTTACTTTTTTGCTTGTTTTCTTTTTCCCTGCAGGCACAATAAAATGCAAAGGGACTAAGCAGAAACATTCACTCTAAATTAAACCCATATGCTCCCAGCTGCTCCCCTGTAAGAGGCACGGACGCATACGGAGCAGTTGTGCAACAGTTCTCCGTTATGACTGTAACCTACAATTTTATGAATCAGTTGAAACAAAATTTTTGCACAACAAGTATAGAGGTGGTACAGTAGCTACATGGCATAGCAGCTCTATCACCTTCATCATCTCCCCCACACAAAGCAGGAAAGAAAATGAAGTGATTGAATATGTATTTGTCTTAAGACAGTAATTGGCCCTCAGATGCTTCTTTTCTTTTTATCTTTTTGAGCTCTTTGCAACTGCTAAGTGCCATATGGATACAAAGTTGAAGCAAAAGCAGATCATAACATAACAAAATAAAATATTAAAAAAATAGTACTGCAATAAAATAGCTCAGGGTTTATTTCAATGATATCTGCTACAGGGTATGTACTGTTTCATCACACTGCTTTCAATGGAGAGCTCAGATATCAGACCATATCTACAAAAACCAGGTGCTAACATCCGTTGATTTTTATTTTTTAATTTTAAAAAACAATAGTGCTACATTAAATATACTTTTCAGGTCTGGTTTTGCACGACAGATATGTCATGTGCCAGTGATTATATATTATATTCTTCCTCTCAGGCATGCATCTCCTGCAGAGACAGCAGACTACAGAAGCTGACCCTTACTGAGACCATCTTGTCTCTCTGACAAAGCTCTTTTTTAACTTCTTACTTACTGGTTGCTTCCTGCGTTGGATAAAAACTTTAGCTCAGCCTGTGATAATTTCACAGGCCCTGAGCACCCTGACCCTGGAAGCCCCAAGGTCAAAAGTCAAGTCTTGTTCTGAAACATCTGTGTGTTTCATATTAAAGTAGAACAAAAGTGAAGGAATATCCACCAGTGTGACAAGAAAAACAGGCAAAATGGGAATGACAAGTTGGTCATCTGTTACCCATGCCACCTCAAGCCATTGACTGAAATGTGATGGAAAAACTCTCCAAGCCCCCTTTGAATAAGTACTTTGTTTAGGAAACACTGAGAAAAGTCTCCAGTTGATTTTTATTCCTGCCCTGTGCTAAGTATACGTATCTGCAGGCATCCAGCAACCCAAGCAATGTGTCTTTATGAAACCAACAGAAATTCTGCTAACGCTTCACTTTAGACAGACAAGGCACACCACAGTAACCTGGACTGAAACACACAAGGCAGCTGAAAATCACAGCTGAGGAAAACCAAGACAGAGGAGATGCTCCTTACCCTTCACTGCATCCAAGGAGCAACAGGCTCCGGCAAATGTGATCCGCTTCTTGCTCAAAGTTGTGGTAGTAGAAGGAATTATTCATCTTCACTAATGTGGTCTCTTGAAAATTTAGTTTTGAGACTATTTATTGACCTGATAATAAATTACCTGTGGAAAATAATCAGCTGAACTGTTCTCAAGTCTCAAATCAGAGCATGTCATACATATTTTAAAAAATACTCTTCTGGAAGCAGAAGGAAAATCAAAATCGCCTTAATCTCTAGTAATGAAAAAGGCTAACAAAAATCTTCAGTTCTAAAAATAATACAAGTGGTCCTGCTCTGGATTCTTCTTGCTACTTAGAGCAGCACAAGATAAAAAACAAAATACTCATGAATGCTTTTTCTTAACTAAGGCTTTCATCTGACATTCAGGAAGGAATTACATTACTAACTTTCAGTTAGACTAAACTAATGTGTTACAGACAAAAGATGAATATACACGCCTACTGCTTCCTGTGTCTATAAAACCAATGCCAATATTCTGCAATTTATGTTTCCACAATTAACAGGACTCCTTTTTTTTTCAGTTTACTTCAATAAAACTGGAAGATAAAATAAACTGGAAACTAAACTAAACTAAAACTAAACTAAACTAAATAAAATAAAATGTTGGTGCAACACCCTGGTTACAGTTCACAGTTAAGTGAGGAGACTACAATTGCACTCCAAGAATGGTATAAACATTCAACAGGCAATTTTGAACACTATATGGGGTCAACGCATATGCCTATAGAGAAAAGGGTGACAGACTAACAAACTGGATGTTCAGCAGTCCCAGCATCAGGGAGAGGAATTGCTTCACACCAAGCAGAGTCCTCCCCAACTTACATCATTGCAGGGTTTATCCAAACCTAATAAATGGCTAAAAAAGTCTTCCCAGCAACTTCTACAGACCTTTGTGGAAAAACTACAAAATTGTGTAAGACTCCCAAATTTCCACTCATGTTCAGTCTACATGCAAAAAGGTGCATTTGTCAAGGTAACATTACTTTAAAACTGTCCTTGCATGTTCTTCACCTCCAGTCTTTCTGCCCTGGAGCAGAAACTCAATGAGCGCTGCCTTTTGGCACCCAGCCTGGACAAGGAGGATCCAATGTGTTTTGTTTTCCTTTTGTCTTTTAGGTTCATGAACACTTGGGACCTTATTGTGTAACCCAAAACCAGAGAAAAACGCAGTGGCCTTCCAGTTGCAAAGAAATCCTCACAGATCTGCATCTGACCATTGGTCCAGAATTGTTCCTAAGCAGCTGCTTTCAAGACAGTGATCACAAAGAATTTAGGAAATCTATGAAAGATGTCAGGAAAGAAGGCAATGGAGAAGTCACACTTACCAACTCTACAAAGGCAAGTCCACCGTAACTGTGAGCAACAAAAAACACGTTCTCTGCAGCTGACTGAGAAATGAAATGGTCCCAAACATAAATTGCATGTTCTTCGGGAGATCCATTATCCTGCAGAAAGAAATCATGTTTCTGACAATTACCTTTTAAAAACTGGCAATTCTGCCTAAAAGCAATGTGTTTTTATATGTTAAAATGTTTCGTTAAAACAAACCTCAAATGAATATACTCCCGTGTCAAAAAAAGAACACATTAATTTGTCTAAATAAAAGAAATTTAAGATTGTAATTTAAAGGCAGGAAAACTGTTGTTTTATTGCAACTTATTTTAATAAATACAAGAAAAATTATGCATCTGCAAAATTTTGTCTAAATACCATGATGGCAATTCAGCTAAACAGAGGCATTCAAAGAAATTATGAGCCACTGCTCTGATTTTCATTCTTTTGACAACTCTTTGCCAACTGTTCACTGATGGTTTTTTTGAAGTAGTTAAGCCTTGGTCTTATAAAGCAAATAAAAGCAAGTAGGAACAATATAAATATAATTTCAGTCTTTAGATTTTTTTCATATAATGGGCCAATAAAAATCTGCCAAACATTAAAATTATGGTGCATGCATCTTTCAAATGCTACTTTTTGCAACTGCAGTCTACGAGACATAGCACAGATAAAACACCACTTGACTGCCTACACACTAGCCATTATTTTTGAGTCTCTGGCAGTTACGCGTTTGCTTTTTCTTATTACTGAACAAGAATTTGTGAGTGCCAGTCAGCCTAACAGTCACTGAAGGTGCTGCAGTGATATGCACTGATTTTGGTGTACACTTCTCAAACACAGGGGTTGTGCATTCCCAACTGTAGCTTAAAGGCTCTCAGAAAGCCCAGTACTCCTCAATATTTTGCTTATTTCTCAGGTTGTCCATGTCATAACTAGAAATCTGTCTAGTTTCAGCTGACAGGAATAAGATGCTCTGCTAGCTCCTCTGCCCCAGCAGAATTTCACATCTCCAGCACAACACTGCAGGCACTTTCCAGGCTCTTCAGTGTCACAGACCGTTGATCAGTCAAGGCCATGTTTCCTGAGATTTGTATCCCTTTTCCTGCTCACAACTTCACATCCCTAGATGACTCAGGCACAGACCACAAAAGCCTCATTTCCTTGGGGAAAGTGAAGCACATACCAGCAAAAGCCACTGGCAATCAGAAAATGCTAATTACACAGTGTGAATTACTGTAACTCTACCAAGAATGTTGAAGTGATTTAGGTCTTAAGTTTCATCCTGCAACTCAGTTTTGGGAATTTAAGCTCTTATGAGTGTCTAAAATCAATGAGAAGGCAGACAATGAAATAATGTGCTGGATTTAGGCTTTTACTTCAGGTCTCATGCCCAGTTTAAGAGTGAGATGGCTACAAATCCTCATGGATCTGGACTCAAAGCTTTTAAAACAATTATGTGGTTTTATATCTTTTCTCTCTTAGGTAGCAGTGATTAAAACATATTTATCAAATTTGCCAAAAAGCACTGAAGGTATTCTTCTTCATCGTGGACAGATTCTGCTCTTGACTATGACAGAACATAGTTTCAGCTAACTATGTACCAAATTATTGTAAACCACCTCAACATGAGACAGGCTTATTTTCTTTCAACCCTGTTCTAAAATTTGATTGTAGACATAGGTAAGGGAGGTGAGGAGAGAGGAAAGTTTTAAAAATGGAATATCATAAAGAAAATATGACTGACAGTCCAGTTATTAAGGTAAAGCTGAAGGGCAGCTTGAACTGGAGTTTCCTACTGAAAAGTGATGTACTTTAGTTATGATAAGTATGGAAAAGACACATTAAAGTACTGGCAGAATTTTTAAATGACTAGTCCATCTAAAAGATTTAGTTAAATACGCAGGCGATACTTGTTTTTAAATAATAGTGTTACCATTAATTCTCTTAACAGCAATTTTTGTATAGGTTTAACATTCCGACAAAAAGCAGAGCTTGTTTCTAGTTAATATTGCTTTTTTAGGTATTTTGTATTTATTATTCCAGTCGCTGCTGGAAAAAGCACACAATTTTAGGGTTTCTGCAAGAGTAAGACAGCAGCAAGAACAAACCAGAAAGTCAGCCCAAAAAAGCCTCCACTAATTAAAGCATAACCAGCAGTCTAGTAAAACAAATCATTAATCGCACAGTTTCACAGTCTAGTACAAAGACTCAATATGATTCTACAAAAGCAAGAAGAAATGAGCTAGAATGAGTTAGGTATAGTCTGGAACTACAGCTTCCTTTGTTCCTCATGAAGAAAAGCCACAAAATGTCAGGATAAACTGTGTTGCTGTACATACTCTGCAAAACCCTAAACAAGGTGAGAAACACACATACATGTGAGAAGGAAGTTGGAGGATTCGTGTATGTTTAGATGCAAAGCTCTTTCTTCAGAGCATCTGCTTACTTTCTCCCCTGTAACAAGCCCATATTTTAAACAACTCAGATGGAGAATAAACCAGCCCTGTGTCTGTACAAGAAACATCTGGCTGTGGGAGTGGGCACCGCTGACTGCAGAGCACGGCTGGTCTCCTTAAGACTTTGAATTGAGCCTGGTCCATTAGGATTAACCTCCTCTGCCTGGCCTGGGTTAAATTATGAGGCAGGATGCTGCAGTTTCAGTATGAAAGGTGACAATTTCAGAGAGCTCTTGCTTTGCTTCTTTTAACTGCAGATGAATAGAATGCACTTATGTACCACCTTGCTAAGTTACTTGATAAAGCTGAGGCCTCTTGGTCATGCTTTACATAATCTTCTATGCGGCTGTACAGAAAGGAATGAAGAAATCACGGTATGTACTGCAGAAGGCAGCTGAGGCTGAATGCATTCTCATTTATAAAACAGATTAAGATAGAAAAGTTCTGGGAAAGCTGAACTTAAATTTCCAGCTGCTGAGAGTTGGTCATCTGTAACTGGTAATTCTATGTCTAAATAAGTGTCTGATTCTTTGGAAGTGTGCATGTCATCCCTGTGGGTCTCTACCCTTTGAAAATCTCTCCCCACCCCCCTGGTATATAACTAGAAATAAAAACAAAATTAAGAACCATGTTACCTGAAAAGGCATCTCTCCGTGTGATGCTTAACCAATGCAAAGTAACCCCAAACCAGGCACTTACTGATTGCTGCAGATCAGGTACCTCCTGACTGGAGACGTGCACTCCAGCTCCGTGGTGCCTGGGTGGGGAATGGAGCGGATGCTTCGAGCTCAGGAGTTACAACTTCCACCTGCACTCCCATCATGTACAAACTTATGTTCCTCTGCTTTTAACAGAACACCCAGATTTACCCTTTAATTCACTAACACATGAAGAGATGTCTTTTTCCTAATAACTACGGCATTTTAGTTCTTTTCACCCACAAAAACAGAACGAATAACACCTCATTTACTGTCAGTGACTACCAATGCTACGGAAATTATCAGATATTTAACACCTGTCATACTGGCATACAGCAAATCCCACTGAAGATTGCCTTGGAGATAAAGGTGGTTAAAATCATTTAACACAAGTATTGCTGATGAATTTTACATTGCTGGTGTTATAGTTATTCCTCTTCCTGAATGCCAGAGGAGGCACACATTTCTGGAGCCTGCTAAAAAAAGGAGCATCTGTAAAAGCAATATAGAATATTACTATATAAGCACTATATAAGAATATAAGTAGCAAGATACTATGTTCTGATTTAGTTAATCACAGGTGTGTGGGGCTAATCAAAAAGATGCTCTAGCCACATGGACATATTCCTTTGGAATGAGGAACAATCACAAAGCACTTGCAAATAGAATAAAATTTTGTTATTTCATGTAGTACAGATGAGTATTCACAAATACTGGTTTAAGAACAGATTCCTTTTTTCTACTGATAAAAGGCGCTTTTTTTTTCCTGTCAATATGTTTTAAACACTATCTATCTCTTAATCATGTATAAAGAATCCCCACTTTTAAAATCGAATTACAATTGCTCAGAAAATGATAACAAATGGTTAATATGGACCTTTTCAATATCAAAAGCTTAATCAAACTGTTTAATAGTATAGTCTGTGAAAATAGTATGAGAAGGATTAACAAATTAATGTTTCTCATACATATGATGCCACTTAATATGCTAGGGCTAAAGCCTTTCCTACAGCTGTTTGAAGCAGCATCTTGTGATAGCGAAGAGGTTGTCGTTTGCCTATCTGCATGGCCTCAGCTCAAGTCCTGGCATGGGTTAGGGACATCCTGGGGTGCTCCAGCCAAGACCAGCTGGGCTCGGTTTTGTGGGGACGTTAGACCATGAATTGCAATGCATGGCTATGTTGCTTCGAGGTCTATGTATTTGCATAATTGTATATAATGTCCATGTAGTTGTATAATTTGCATAATTGTTCCTCTAAAATTCTGCTCCTCATCTTGTTTCAGAAAGAGTGCTTCGAGAAAGCTGTCTTGCAGATACAAAAATATCACTGCAATAGTTTTTAAGTCCCTGAAAAAACAAAATGATTTCGGGTAAATTCTTGGGCCATCCTTTGTGCAAAAAAGTGGAGGAAGAGACTACAGATTTTGGTCTGTCGTTTTTTCCAGTATTGCTGGTGCTAACAGTTGAAAGGTATGCAACATTTTAATGACTGGAGCCATTAGGAATAGGCAGATAAGCAGCGTGCACACAGTGAATATGGTATTATGTTCTGTTGCATTCAAAAAACCAGGTTGAATTTACTAATGTAATATCACAGTCATTAATTGTTAAATACCAAGCTGAAGTGACGCAGCAACCGAAGCCTTATCAACTATGCCAGATTCTAACACCTAGACATTGCAAGGTCTGCAGTTATGATGGACTACCTGAGTTGATAACACATGGAATTATCTAAACAACATTTGCATATTTGTGTAATTATTTCTTAAGGTTAATTAGCTCCTGCAAAGCAGCTTGCCCTTTGAGACTGCTTACTGTGACAGGTTCACATATTTCCTGTTAGAATGCCAAATTTTACTTTTTTTTTTTTTTTTAAATTTTTATTTATTTTTTTAATTTATTTTTTTTAAGAAGTGACCTGTTGCTGGAAAGTTACAGATGGGGCAAGAGCTGGAAGCCTTGAGCCGTTTCACTGGGGCAGAGAAACTCAGATCCCAGCTCAAACTTCTAATTCATCAAAACTCAAAAAAATCAAATCAGGGAAATCAAATTAGTTTTAAGCTCCAGTGACAGCTCTCTCCTTTTACTTTGATTTTTTAAATCAAGGAGTTTGAACCAAATTTTTTCTTTGCGACAAGTGAAAAGTGAAATGCATACAAATAGGGAAATATGCCACAAAACTGAATAGCTTTTTAACAATTTACTTGAAGGTGGTTTCTATAATTACCGCTTATCACAGCCAAACAATTTCTCCTTCTAGCTTGATGAGCTACTGTAAACAAGTATGGTACATGTGTTAAATACAGGAGAACAGAACTGCACATTAGCTGGGAGGCAGAGAAATGGAGAAGGGCTCAGGTCTCCCATCTGCAGACCTTCCCTGGAGACGTTAGATATTCCCTCAACCCTTCTGAAAAATCATCAAATTAAAATTGATACATAACAATATAAAAACATTACCTAGAAGTAGCAGCCTGTCACCAAAAAAAGTCCATAGTGTTTTCAGTGGTGACTGACTAACACTGGTATCTTCTGTGCAATAAAGGATATATTTTTCTGCACAGAAAATTCTGCTGTTAGGAGAAAATCATATGTTTGAAGGTCTGAAATGAACAGCGAAGGGATACAGCTCATTTCCTGCTGGTAAGGGTGGTGAGGCACTGGAATGGGTTACCCAGGGAAGTTGTGAATGCTCCATCACTGGCGGTGTTCAAGGCTGGATTGGACACAGCCTTGGGTGGCATGGTTTAGTGGGAGGTGTCCCTGCCCCTGGCAGGGGGGTTGGAACTAGATGATCTTAAGGTCCTTTCCAACCCTAACTATTCTATGATTCTACGATAACCTGACTCAAGCCAGCATCACATTTTGCAGCACTCTTAGGTAATGGACCCAGTAAAAATTAAATGGATTTCACTGGAAACTTTCTAGAAAGCAACACTTTCAAAAGCAAGTTAACATATGTATGTATACATATGTATGTATGTGTATATAGAAACCAGAAGGCATGTTGAAGACAAATGGTGAAGATTTTAATCCATGCTCCTGCCGTGGCATGATTTGTGATGCTCTGGCCTAATTAGGTACCCAGTAAGCAAGAGGAACTCTGCCACCTGCTTTAATACCAGCGTAGCTCAAAACAGCTCTTCAGCCCTTTGGAGAACCCAACAGCCCAGCGATTGGTACTTGGGCTTTGCTACCACAGCTCTGGTGTCCTCCTTATGTCCTTCCATCATCGCACTCCCTTCACTTTCCCTCATTTCACAACCCTTTTCCAACAGCTGCCTTCTCTTCCCCTCCCCACAAGAGCACCCTTATAAGTACAAAATGATGCTCAATCACCCACTGCGTTTTTCTCACTCCTTTTGCAAGTATTTGAGACAAAAACTGTGTCAATATGGTGGGACATAATGAGACCACATGTGGCTTATTATCACCAGAGCAGCTTCAAAACCTCAGTACAGGTCAATGTCCAAGATGCTCTGAAGGCAAAAAAGCGAGAACAAAAGCCAAAAAACCCAGCTAGAATGTAATTTCTTTTTTTCCCTCCTAAAGACAGCAACTATGGTACTATATAACCAGAGAAGAGGAGGAAAGTAAGGCAAGGCAGAAACAGGAAAGGAGTGGAAGCAAAGATTTCATCTAAATATTTTTCTGCAGCATGAGTAGCTGAAAACAACACTTCAAATTGTCTAACTTAGGCCATTTAACAAGATTTGATCTTTAATGGAGAAATTCCAGTGTATTAGGAAGCACCCCATTTACCTTAAATTCATATTTACCATTTTAACAACAGCTGAAGGAACCCCTCCACAGATATTTCTTAAATGTTTCCTACTCCATTCTGAGAGGTGACCCCAGAAGGCAGCAAGATATTTTATTAACAGCAGGAATGGTGCCTCTGCTCTGCTTTCTGAAATGGGTAACTAATGTGTATGCTACTAATGGGTAACTAGTCTGTATGCTACACAGATATATGAAGGTAGACACACATGAAGTGTCTACATGAAGCTGGCTCTTGACAGTAACTGTATTTTCAGGAAGGGTGGCAATGGATTACCTGGGACGAGTTCAGCCCTTTGAAACAAGTCAAAAAGTGAGTGCAGAGAAGAGCAGATGAGATGACAACATGCAGATCATCTCAGCAGCAAAGCAGCTGTGACTTGGGGAGAAGACAAGGCAGCAAAAGTAACAGTGGAGGCAAATTTATACCAAAACTTAAGCCTGACAATATGCACCTGAAATTCAGTTTAGCAGGTCCTGCCAGGAGTGCTGGGAAGTAAGGACAATGGAGGAGGAGCAGCAGGCCAAGGGAGTTATCTTAGCTGCTGTATCCTGAGTTGAGTGAGAGACAACTTCAGAGAGAAAAAGAGATAAAATCATCAACAACTGCTGCTTTGGCCTTGAAAGTTTGAATGGAGGACACTTTCCTTCTATGGGCTCTGTATGGATTTTATTTGCATACTTTACTGCACTAAAACAACAAAACCCAGCAGGATTTGATCAGCTGTGTAGGTGGCAGAGCAGGTTCATGGTCACCAATGTCTGGTGTGGCTCTGCGGAAACACAGAGCACTGAATCTGCAAAGGTTCAACATTAAAATGATGTAAATGTATTATTGGTAAGTGATGTTATTTTATTCAACAACTGTGTTCATATGTATTCACACTGTACTTCACTTATGACCTTAGCAAGGGATTAAACCAAGAGTCTTTGGATGTAACAATCTCAACCTCTTCTACTTATCTCCAGCAATAACTGGGGAAATAAAAAAGGCTGTATTACCGTTTTAAGGGCACTTTCTGAGATGGTGACAAGATATATGCTGTGGCAGTAAGGTAGCAGATACTTTTGAGACAGGAGAGACGAGGTATCACAATAGCTAACTCTGGTCATCTGTGGAGTTGCAGATACAAGTAGCACAGCCAAGGTTATTATTTGGAACATGCCTTTGGAAAGCAGTACGGTAAAGCAACTTAAAGTCGCATTTTTCATATTGCAGATCTCAGTATTATTCCCAGATCTATTTGAGGTGATTCTGAGTAACTTCTTGTGCCTATTTTATTTGTGAAGAGGGCCAGTGATGGAAATGTTTCCAATACTGTTTATGATGCCCTATTAATAAAGATGCCATGTGTGTAGAGTAAGCAGCAGAAAGGAAGACCAGAACTTTTACATATCGTTGTTAAATACATGTCGTATCAAGTTAGAGAGTAGTCCTTCCACCAAAACTCCCAACAATTTATCAGGAAAGTAAGCAGTCCTCTACAGACATGCTAAATCAACAAGTACTACATGAGATGTGTAATATCTGGCATATCTAATAGCCGAATAAAAGAGGTAAAACAAACAATGCATTGGGCAAACTGAGACAATATTTAAATTGTCAGTATCAGTGCAAAGGGAATGAAGGGCTGGCTCTGGGGGGAAGCAGTGATACCCATGCTTTGCTACAGCATGACTGCTGAGATTAGGTTTAAAATTACAGGTTTTAGTTAATGAAAGACCAACAATGTCTAGCTAGGTTTGTTACATGTCGTGTTTTGGCTCCTCCCCGGGAGCCCTGTTTTCTCCAGCTCCCATCACAACTACCATCACAATTACCATCCAAGATGACTTCGGTCCCATTTTTCCCTCTTCAGATGCAAGCTCGGCTTTCTCTGGTGATGGTGGTCAGGAAATAAAATTCAGAGATATGCTACATATATGTGGGAACAGAGGGAGCTTGGATCCTAACCTCATCTGGGGCAGCAGGAGGGAGTTACTTTTCCCTTTTATATCCAGTTTTATTGCACACAACAGAAAAAATGAAGCAAATCCAAGCTGGAAGAGTTTTCCCAGCTAAGCCCTCCACTAATACAGTTCCCCACCAATAACCTAGAGCTACTCCTGAATTAAAAAAAACCCTGAAACCTCCTTCCAAAGTTCTCCAACCACCTCTGCTCAGTGAGGAACAATCTGATCGTGAAAATCAAAACCCTCTTTCCACACTTCCAGCCACAGGACCTGCCTCCAAGCCCTCATTTGTAACATTTTAACAGGCGAACAATGGCCTGAAACCACTGAATGAAGTTATGAGCACCCACAGAAATTCTTCAGAGAGGTGCCAGTGGTCTCAGCTGCATTAATGCGTTGCTGACCCAACACTGAATTTTGGTTTTGGCAAGGGCATTGTGTCGCCGAATGCCTTCAGAGCGCTGCCATACTAGTAACCATGCAGATGTCACCAGTATATACATGTGTTTTCAAAAGGCTCGTGTTGCAAGTGGAATTTCTTAGATTTGCATTTGAACTGAAAGTCAAGCAGGGCTAGTTTGGCTGCAGATACATGTGAAAACAAACCAAAGAAAGCAGCAACCGTTACTCACATTATTCAGTCAGTGATAACTCCATGCAGCAAACAGTTTAATCGTGTGGTGAATTTCTGCTGTGAGGTTGCTGTGTTTGAATGCCCTGCCTATTTTACAGAATCATAGAACCCCAGACTGGTTTGGGTTGGAAGGGACATTAAAGCTCATCCAGTTCCAAACCCCCTGCCATGGGCAGGGACACCTCCCACTAGACCAGGTTGCTCCAAGCCCCATCCAACCTGGCCTTGAACACTGCCAAGAATGGTGCAGCCACAGCTTCTCTGGGTAACCTGTGCCAGGGCCTCACCACCCTCACAGGGAAGAACTTCTGCCTGAGAGCTCATCTTGGACTCCCGTCTATCAGGTTAAAGCCTTTCCCCCTTTTCCTGTCCCTACAGACCCTTGTCCAAAGCCCCTCTCTAGGTTTCTTGTCAGTCCCCTTTTTGAACTGAAAGGGACTTTGTATCTTGGTTTGTGGTTTATAAAGTAAACCCATAACTCAGACAAAATTAATTAAGTCTCAAATGTTATTATAGCATCATTTCCCTGGTTAAAGTCTCTGCTTGTCAGCCAGGGTAAGACAACTTTTGTCAGGCTGTTGTTCCAGTCTGGATTTCCGTATCATTACTTCTGCTGGAGTCTGGCATGTCCTGTCATCACCACCCAGCTGTCTTCTGGTAAAGTGCAGGAAAGCAGACACAAAATAAGAAAAATTCAGGCAAAATCAATGTCTCAGTGGCTCTTAATGAACATCTCCAGCAAAAGCTTGGGTGTTGGTATTATAAATGACTGGTTGTTTTTTTTCCTTAGGGGCTGTTTGCTCCCTATTGGGCTGGAGAGCAAACAGTTGAAAGCCTTCCTTCAAAACAGATCTTACCCCGAATATCTGCAGTATTCTTTTTTTTTTCCTTTTTTTAATATTGTTTCTGAGTTGACCAAGGCTGTAGGAATCACCTAAGCTAATTATTTTGTCATTAAGACAAGAATATAAATAAACACAAATATGACATTTATCTGGTTTAGTCTGGGGATAAGAACATTGCTGACTCACTGAGAAGAAAGAGGTACAAGAGAAGAAAATAGGAGGAAGGAGGGAAATGAATCAATGTAAGTTTTACTTTAGAAGAAAACAACTGATTTCCTTTTTTGGTCTCTGACAGACTTTTGGATTATTGCATTTTGATATTTTTACCCCTGTCCAAATAAGTTGCAGGGTTCTAGGTGAAAGAGGCCTGAACTTGAAGTAGCATCTTCTGGCAAACAGCTTGGAAATCCTGCATGGGGAAACTCATCAGACCAGAGATGCAATAACAGGTCCTCAGGCCACTCCTGCTTCCACAATTGTACCACTGATATTGACAAATACCTGCGCATTTCACATGAAAATCTGCATGATGCCATGATGCCCCAAGCATGGTATCCAGTAACCTCTGCAGATGGACTTACATATTCAAATTTAACTAACAACCACAGCAGTTTCACCAAAGAGACTCCAATTGGTCAAAATACGTAAAGAGTGGGGCAGTTGCATTTCAGTACATTGCTACAGGTACATATCCCTAGATTTGCACACATTTCTTTCATGTCTTCTCATACTTTTTTATTTCCAAACTACTTAATCTCAGTGATCACGATGCTGCCCACAACATATTTCTGCCTAAAGTAGCAAACATCACCAAAGACAGGCTTTTGTGTGATCAAATTATGGGAACAAAAGACCATTTCTTCAACAAACCATCAGGTTGTATCTTTGCAGCTGTCTTTCACTCCAGCCATGTTTCTGGCAATTAACAGATTAATTGTGGGGCAAGTAAATAAAAATGAACACAATACTTTTACAAAAAGAATTATGTTAGCAAGAAACACAGAGGTCGTGCCACTTGTTTAAATTATTACATGCATTTTTCCGAACACAAAAAATTTCTTTTGAAATGAATGCATCTGAAACATTCAATAGCTCCTATTGGAAGTCATGTAGAAATGTTACTTTTCTATTTCCTAAAGTACTTAAAGTTATGTTACTTTCCAGTTCTTTCAATCTGTTTATATGTTGTAATGAGAAACAGACCATTTTTTTTTAACCATGCTATTGCAAGAAAAATAGCATTTTGGCCAAGAAAAATGAAGATTTCCCCACCACAGGAAACAATGAATCTAACAAACTTCAACACATTTAAGTAAAACAACAACTTAGTATTTTCATTAACAGCTATGGTTTCAGAACAAAGCTCAGCTGTAAAGTCTCTGTTACAGAGCTTGAATCTCTTATATGAGTTAAACTAAATAGAATGGCTTTGCCCTGTATTTTTCCTCTTGACATCTCTGTCTTTATTTATTACATACACTCAAGAACAATTATTTACGTGAAAGAAAAAGCTCAAAGCTATTTGATTTCTCCTAATACAGTGTTCAGTGCTTTAAGTAAACTGATATACTATTTATTTAACGTACAGCTATAAAGATTTGCTGAAGTGCCTTAATATTTAGAGTACTATAGTTAATTGTATTTGAAGTAACTGCCATTAGCTTATGAAATAATTATTCAAACAGATGCCAAACACAATCTGACATTCAGATTTGTGCTTTCTTCTGGTTCATACTTCAACAACCTGAAGTTGAACATTAGGCTACTCAAGCCTTAATTCTGCTTCTCAGACTTCCAGCCCAGACCCACCTCCGTTAATTTTGTTTCACAATAGCGTAAAATAGCAAATTATCCTTGATCCTGATGAATCGCTAAACAACCTCGGGACTTGTTTGTTTTACCTCTTGCTTGAACCCTGTGACTCCCTCACACTGACCATTTTTATTAAAACAGGCTCTTTTCCACTCAAATTAGAGAGGGCGTTGGCGCTGCAGCAGTGGTGCATTGCTGCTGGCGGAGATCATTAGACATCAGATCACTAGCAATTTTCTTCTAATGCAGTATAATTTTTTAACTACTCAAAACATTCAACTGCATAACAGACAGCTTGGCTGTATTTTAAATTAGCACAAATGCTAAAGCCAGGAAATGTAATTCTCAGGATACTGGAACAAAAGGTTCAGAAAAAAAGAATTCTTATATACCATAAGATTATCACGACTAGGCTGTCACACTTGTGACCTTGCTGGCATCTAGCTAATCTGACAATATTTGGCAGAGCATTGTTTCAAATCAATAACTAATTAACAAAGTACAAAAGAAGTTGTGCTGTTTTTGAGGTTCCTTGTTAAAAATGGCTTTTGGTTGCACATGGGCAGAAAGGTCACTTTTATGACATCTTCATGAGTCTTTCAACATCTTGCCACTGTCAGATTAAATTACTTTTAGCAATTAATTGTCATAAGTTAAAACAGAAGCACATTTGTTACAGCAGGTTGTCATAATGACATGGTGAGCAGTTGTTTTGATATGAATTTCTTCCACTGACCCTCTATCATATCTTAATTTTTTTGGTTGACCTAACTGGAAAATTGGGAGCAATGTTCTAACTCAGGCAGTGCAGGCCAAACATTGGGGGTCTTACTGAGATTATGACTGAACAATAATGGAAGAGAAATTCCAGAGATAACTAAAGATCTTGAGAATAATATGCAACTTCTACAGAGTAGGTAACATATGATATCTATGCCAGGGGGTGGGATAAGAAAACTAAACCCTCAAAACCCCACATGGGTGTAGCTTTTGTTACTGTCATAAATGGTCCTTGATGCCATTTTAACCCTTTATTAGCCAGCATCATTAGTTTGACATGTTTTAAGACAAGGATTGAATGGATTCAACATCTGCAACCTGAACCCATTTACACTGTGACTTAGTTTTCGAGGCTTGAACTTGAGCTTTAATTAAAAATAATTTTACTCTTTAAGTTCCTTTTGTTGAACTTCTCTGTATCATGATGCACACGTCGTCCATCTTACAGATTAGTCCTCGAACATTTTTGTCAAAGTTGGTATGTTTCCTATGAAATATTACATCAGGATTAAAAGAGACAACAATACTAAGCCTCCCTGAAAAAAAATTCAGCTTATTCTTCAACAATGGTGCAAAGCCAATAAAATTTATCAGAAAAAGATGGAAGCATTATTGATTGAGCAGTTCTTCCTGCTTAATATCTGAGGTCTTCTGTCTGTGAGGTTTGTTACCTCTTGCTATTCGAGAGAATGGCAAAAGCAAGAAGTACAGTGCATCCATGGGGTGTAGCCAGTAATGTGCTCATTAAGGTACATCACAGAAACGTTAATCGAGACCTTAAGGAAAAAAGTGCAAGGAAATAACATAAGGCCCTGTGTTGGGTTTGCATGGCAAGGTTTTGGTATTGGGGTGCTATTGGGTGGCTTCTGTGAGAAGCTGCCAGAAGCTTCCCCTGTGTCTGATGGGCCCAGTGCAGCCAGTCCTAAGACAGACCCACTGCTGGCTGAGGATGAACTCATCAGCAACAGTGGCAGTGCCTCTGGGATAACATATTTACAAAGGGCGAAAAACCATGTGTGCAACTGCAGCAGAATAGGGGAGCAAGAATGTGTGAGAGCAGCAGCTCTGCAGACCCTAAGGTCAGTGAGGAAGGAGGGAGGACGTGCTCCAGGTGCCAGAGCAGAGACTGATTCCCCTGCAGCCTGTGCTGCAGACCATGGTGAGGCAGGCTGTCTCCTGCAGTCCATGGTGGAGCAGATATCCATCTGCAACCTACGGAGGTCCATGGTGGAGGAGATATCCATGGGGAGCAGACATCTCACACTGGAGCAGCGGAAAACAGTGAGGAGGAAGGAGCAGCAATGACAGCGTGTGAGGAACTGACTACAGTCCCCATTTCCCCTCCCCCTGCACTGCTGGAGGGGAGAAGGTGGGGAATTTGGGAATGAAGTTGAGCCTGGGAAGAAGGGAGGGATGGGGGAAGGTGTTTTAAGATTGTTCTTAATTCTCATCCTACTGCATTGTCAGTTGGCAATAAATGAAAATAATTTCCCTGAGGCATATCTGTTTCGCCCATGATGGTAGCTGGCTGATCTCTTTGTAGTCACCTTAACCCACGAGCCTTTTGTTGTATTTTCTTTCCCCTACCCGGTTGAGAAGGAGAAACGGCAGCTGGGTGGGCACCTGACAGCCATCTATATTGCCATGAAATAGTGCTTGGTGATACCTGATGGAAGCAGGAAAAGAGAAGGACTGACTCAGTCCTGTCCTGGAGAAGAGATTGTGCAGGAGAATGGACCCAGGCAACTGCAGGATCTGTCCTTAATAGTGGCGGCACAAAAGCTGTAACCCCAAGAATGGTCGGATTCTGGATGTCCCATAGAAGCTGATTAACCAGATCTTCGGGCTAACTGAGACTTTGGAGGAGCTTTCATAGCTCTTATGGTCAACAACAGTTGAATACTGTTTAACAATCCACATTTGACTTATTTTGCTATTTTTGTAGTTCAGCTCTGTTGGTGCAAATGTTTCTATATTTTAAATCTGAAATCTTGTTTAGTAATAAGGCTGACAATGAGTGGTAAGAACTGACAGTTGCCAGCTACCAGATGTCCTGGAAATCACCCAAACTGCAATTACATTCACTGTGCCTGATATCCCAGTACAACACTAGAGTATCCAAACCTGCCTCTCCATGAAGCAGCATGGATTAGTTTTGGTGTCTTCATGAGCAGACTTCTTCCAGTGAACAGCATTCACAGAACACTGTACAGGACCACCTTAAATAATTCATAACCTTTACGAACATGGGCATGGGTTTAAGAAATGAAGAGAAACCAGGGGCTTGCCCAGGGCTTCACGATAACCTACAGTTAATGCACTGGCCTGCAGCTGAGATGCAGATTCAGGTTTCACTTTAAAATTAACAATGTAGACAAAATCTCCTAAGAAGCGGTTGTACACAGGCTTAATTAAACCCCTGCTCACTAATGCTTTCATAAAGTTGCAGCCTATTTAATTCTGCCATGTCTACCCTCTTTTAAACAGACACTTGTCAAATAATCAATTTGAATGTCACAGAGTGTTTTCTACTCTTCCCAAAACTCAGGAACTGCTTTGTAGCTTAAAATGAAAGTTTGTGGACTGAAACTAACAATGCAGATGAAAACCTTTTTTGCGAAGAAATAAGAAAGGAGAAGGGGTAGTAAGGACACAGACAGTACTTGTATCCTTCTCAGTATTCAAAAATGGGCATGCCAGGAATATCTGGAGAACATCTGTGAAAAAACTGCTGCTCTAAGGTTCTACAACAAATTTAAGCAGCTGATCTGGCATGAGGAATTCCTTGATTTCTGAAGAAATCATGAATGTCCTGCTTAACAGGCCCATGTTAAAAATGACAAGCAACACCACCGCCTGTCCAGAGGGGTTTATGTATTTCAAGGTGCATTTCTGTAGCAATAACTGTGTAAGACCACATTGCATTAACCACACTAATACCTAGGTAGGCTTCCTGGCCCCTATCAACTGAGACTGCCCTTTGTAAGTGGATGAACAACCACAACCTCAGTAGCACCAAATGTTGAAAGATAGGGAAATATGCCTTTTTCACAACATCCACAAAGCCTATCCATAACTTAAATACTTCCTTGAGGGTTGAAGTGGAAATGAGGAATGTAGAATCATTGAACCACATCAGCTGGAGACCACCTCTGAAGGTTGTTAGTCTAATACCACACTCAAAGCAGTATCATCCAGGACTGGCCACAAGTGCTATGCCTAATACTTGCAAGTAAAAGCAAAATGAGCAAGCTCTGTACTTCCAGTGGTGCAGAAGTGTAAAAACGTACATTGTGCAAATTCCCCAGTCCTTGAACCACATGCATTTGAGACAGAGTGACTTTCAATACAGCTCAGGGAGGTCCTGGGTGACCACCACTGCAGACATGAAATAATTTCCAATATTTCCATGTCATAAGCTTTTCTTTGAACTTTTGCATGCTCCGTGGACCCCTGACAGAACTGAGGCAGTGGTCACCTTTTGCAACTGCAGTCTGTCTTTGCTGAGTCTAGAAGACCTGATTTTTTGCTTAGTCACTTTATCTTTGGGTAGAAATAGGCATGCTCTATAGTGTTGCTAGAAAATCATATCACAGGATCTCAAACTGGTTTGGGTTGGAAGGGACCTTAATCCCTGCTACGGGCAGGGATACCTTCCACTAGACCAGGTTGCTCCAAGCCCCATCCAACCTGGCCTTCAACACTGCCAGGGATGGCTCAGCCACAGTTTCTCTGGGCAATACGTGCCAGGGCCTCAGCACCCTCACAGAGAGGAACTTATGCCTAAAATCTAATCTCAATCTCCCCACTGCAAGTTTAAAGCCATTCCTGTTGTCCTGTCCCTACAGGCCCTTTTCAAAAGCCCTTCTCCATCTTTCTTGTCAGCCCCTTTAGGCACTGGAAGGTCATGGTCATTTGCCATAATTGCTCATGGTCATTTACCATAATTGTAACAGAATTAACAATACTTCTACTCCAGTGATGATACTGCCTGGTGCTCATCAAGATAAAAGTCCACTTAAATATCAGCCAAACTCTATCAGTCAGCTGCGGTTGTTCAAAAAAGAAAGGGGAATGGTGAAAGAATATAACAGCCAAGAGCAGCAGAAAGGTATTTACAAGTGGACTCCATGACCAAACCAGATGCTATTTTAAGATCTATCACAGCAAAAACTCACTTGTCCACTTAAGGCAGAGCCTTAAACAGCACACAGTGCCTGAAAGTTTGACATATCTCAACAAGGAGGACTTCACACACTGCAAAGGTGTGAAAGGGATTTAAGAACAAGCAACAGCCATTAAACATAAGCCTACCCTTTTTTGGCAGCCAGTGCAAAGGACATAAAATAAATAACATGATCCTGTCATTAAATATATTTATTCTTTTTCAAGCAACAGGAAAAGAGGAGTACCTAGAGACTCAGCAAGGTGCACTGCAAGGTGGCATGTGTGAGAGCAGTTACTTATCAAAGGATAAGACCTCAAAGTTAATTGCAGAACCTAGAAATCTTTCAAAACTACTTACTCAGCCTAACCTGTGCTAAATTTCTTCATTACTTAGTTCACTAACTTCAAAAGAATTTCTCAGGAAACCGGATCCGTAAAAGAAATAAATCTCTGTCTTCTTAATGTCTCCATGCAATTAAGGCTTCTGTTTTCACAGGTTAAGAACAGACTGACTGACACATTAAGTGATAATGTCAACTGCTTACTTTTCTAGGACATAGGCCGAACTTGCAAGATTTTTGAAATCAGATTATTTGGTTACATGGCAGGCAGTAAAGGTAGGGGATAGGAATGAAGAACCATCCTGGAAAGAAAGAGCAGCCCCAAAGAAGCAGCACGTTGCAGATACATATGGAGTACTAAGCACATTGTATGAATTAACTACATGTTAATTTTTTTTGCTGTGCTATGTAACTGCATGTATTGATAAAACCTTTGCTTTTGGTAGAAAGGAAACCTTCCAGTCTTATGTATCCCATCATAGAATCACGGAATAGTTAGGGTTGGAAAGGACCTTAAGATCATCCGGTTCCAAACCCACTGTCATGGGCAGGGACACTTCACACTAAACCACAACACCCAAGGCTCTGTCCAGCCCAGACTTGAACATCACCAGGGATGAAGTATTCACAACTCCCTTGACCAACCCATTCCAGTGCCTCACCACCCTCACAGTAAAGAATTTCTTCCTCATATCTAATCTAAGCTTCCCCTGTTTAAGTTTGAACCCGTTACCCCTTGTCCTCTCACTACAGTCCCTCATGAAGAGTCCCTCCCCAGCACCCTTACAGGCTCCCTCAGATACTGGAAGGCTGCTATGAGGTCTCCATGCAGCCTTCTCTTCTCCAGGATGAACAGCCCCAACTTGCTCAGCCTGTCTTCATATGGGAGGTGCTCCAGCCCCTGACCACCCATGTGGCCCTCCTCTGCACTTGTTCCAACAGTTCCATGTCCTTTTTATGTTGAGGACACCAGAACGGCACACAATACTCCAGGTGAGGTCTCACCAGAGCAGAGGGGCAGGATCACCTCCCTCGACTTGCTGGTCATGCTCCTTTTGATGCAGCCCAGGATATGGTTGGCTTTCTGGGCTGCAAGCACACACTGAAGCTGGCCCATGTTAAGTTTCTAATTGACCAACACCCCCAAGTCTTTCTCCGCAGGGCTGCTCTGAATCTCTTCTCTGCCCAACCTGTAGCTGTGCCTGGGATCACTCCAACCCAGGTGTAGGACCTTGCACTTGGCATGGTTAAACTTCTTAAGATTTGCATCAGCCCACTTCACAAGCGTGTCAAGGTCCCTCTGGATGGCATTCCTTCCCTCTGGCGTATCAACCGAACCACACAGCTTGGTGTCATTGACGAACTTGCTGAGGGCACACTCAATCCCACTGTCCATGTCACCGCTGAATAAGACTGGTCCCAACATCGATCCCTGAGGGACACCACTCGCTCCTGGTCTCCAGCTGGACATTGAGCTGTTGACTGCAGCTCTTTGCGTGCAGCCATCCAGCCAGTTCTTTATCCACTGAGTGGCCCATCTATCCAATTGATGTCTCTTCAATTTAGAGACAACGACGGTGTGTGGGACAGCATTGAACGCTTTGCACAATCCAGGTAGATGACGTCAGCAGCCCTGCCCCTGTCCATCAGTTCCATAGCCCCATCATAGAAGGTCACCAAATTGGTGAGGCAGGATTTCCCCTTAGTGAAGCCATGGTGGTTGTTACCAAGCACCTTGCTGTTTTTCATGTGCCTTAGCATGCTTTTCCTCCGGGAGCGGGGGGAGGAAGAAGTGGGGGAGTGTGGGGTGTGAGCGAGTGGCTGCGTGGTTCTGAGTTACTGGCTGGGCTGAAACCATGGCACTGAGGAAGACAGTCTGGGTTATTCCTGCTTCAGGAAAAGGCAAAACCACTCATGGGATTGCTTTTGTTCAGGGATCCGGATATACCTGGTGAGTATTGCGGGAAGATGGAGAAGTCTGATGTGCACCTCAAGGGGATTTGACTTCAGGGGAAAACAGCCAATGAACTCAATTATATGCTATTGCCTGCTATGTAGCACTTTTATAGCCCACCAGGTAGATGTTTTCAGGTCACCAGCTACTGGCCCTGACTTCTCTCTGACCATCATCCCAACAAGAATGAAGTTTGATGAAACCAGACAAGCTCAGCAGTGACCAGACAAGTTCCGCAATGTCATCAGCAGGCAACAATCCAACACTGCACACCGTCTCTCCTGCTCTGAAAGACTGTTACAAGAGATGGAGCCTAACATCATGGACAGGATGAACTCAGCAGCTTTACAGGGATTGGTCCATGCACTAAGGAATGATACCTCTCTCGTTGTGTGTGTGTGGATGTGTATACATATACATATGTGTATATATATATATATATATATATGAGACAAGAGTGATGGTGCATTGAAAAATGTGAGATCTGAGCATGACGTGAATGGTATGGAATAAGGGGGGGATACTGTCCTGGGTTCAGCAGTAGCAGTCATTTTTCTCCTTCTGAGTAGCCGGTGCAGTGCTGTGGTTTTGACTTTCAGCCTGCGAACAACGCTGATAACACCAATATTTTTAGTTGCTGGTCAGTCGTGTTTACTCTGACCAAGGACTTTCTGAGTCTCATGCTGTGCCAGGGAGGAGGGGAAGCCAGGAGGAAGCAGAGACAGGACACCTGACCCAGACCAGCCAAAGAGGTATTCCATACCACAGCACGTCATGCTCAGTATATAAACTGGGGGCAGTTACCTGGAAGGGCTAGATCACTGCTTGGGTCGGGCTGGGTATGAGTCGGCGGGTGGTGAGTGGCTGTGTTATCTTCCCTTGTTATTTCCCTTATCATTATTATTATTGGTGGTAGCAGTACTGGTTTGTGTTATACCTTAGCTACTGAACTGATCTTATCTCAACGCGTGGAAGTTACATCCTTCCCATTCTTCTCCTCATCCCTCCAGGAGACGGAGGGAAGGAAGAAGGGCAGAGGAGTGAGTGAGCGGCTGCGTGGTTTTGAGTTACCGGCTGGGCTTAAACCATGACAGTCATCCATTTTCCCCTTCTTGAAAATGGGAGTTATATTTCCCTTTTTCCAGTCATCAGGAACTTCACCTGACTGCCATGATTTTTCAAGTATGATGGACAGTGGCCCACCAACTTCATTTGCCAGGTCCTTCAGGACCTGCATATGGATTTAGATAGGCGACCTATGTCAGAGCTCACTTCCTGCAGAGTCTGTAGGAGGCTGAACATACACACACACACACACGCACACACACACAAATGTGTAGGTTTCGTGTGTTTTAGTGCAGGCAGTGCTTGTGTGCATAAACATGCACAGGCATTTTGTGAGTGTAAGGGGAAACTGCCCTCGAAAATTCACACTGCATTATAGGTAAAATGACTGATCAAAATTTAAGTGACCCCAGAGAATATATAAGTTGTAAAGTAAGACATTTGGGAGACAGCAACTCTTCCACTCACTCTTTAATTCAGTGAGGACACGACAAACCCAGATGTATGACTGGGACCTGTTGGAGAGGGTCCAGAGGAAGCCATGAAGATGCTGCGAGGGCTGGAGCAGCTCTGCTCTGGACACAGGCTGAGAGAGCTGGGCTGGTTCAGCCTGGAGAAGGGAAGATTCCTTACGGGGAGATCTTAGAGCAGCTCCAGTGCCTAAAGGGCCTATGGAAAATCTGGAGAGGGGCCTGTAGGGACAGTACAAGGGGGAATGGCTTTAACCTGACAGAGGGGAGATTGAGATGAGATCTTGGGCAGAAGTTCTTCTCTGTGAGGGTGCTGAGACCCTGGCACAGGATGCCCAGAGAAGCTGTGGCTGCCCCATCCCTGGCAGTGTTCAAGGCCAGGTTGATGGGGCTTGGAACAACTTGGTCTAGTGGAAGGTGTCCCTGCCTGTGGCAAGGGGTTGGAACTGGATGGGCTTTAAGGCCCCTTCCAACGCAAACCAGTCTGGTTTTTACAAAAAGTAAGGATTTTAGTTTGTAAAATCCTCCGCCTGTAAGTATTCAAAATGTAACGCAGAATATAAGGGCTGTAATAATTAATTTTTCAAGTTGTCAGCCACCTATGAATTGCAGGGCAGGGACTGACATTTTTTCTGGGCAGCTTATTCCATGTCCCTCCATGCCACCAAGTCCTCCATTATTTCTAGCCCCTTTGGCAACTCTCACTGCTGCAGGCAGCCAAGCAGACTTCAGAGGAACTACCAGATTTATCTTAATCCCAAACGTTCCATTTTTTTTCTTAATATTTTTCCTGAATTTTCACTTTGTTTTCTGTAGCAGATGAGTTGAAAACAACATCCTCGAACCCACTGTGCATCCTGGGCTCTGGTTTCCTGCCTGCTGACATTCATTTACTAGGGCTCCACAAATGTTGTTTTCCTGACCTCCGTGCATAGTTGAGAGGTCCTTGTATCCTCCTACCTAAAACAAATAAATACTTCTTGAGAAGTTGAGCGGGGTGGCATGTCCCCACAGAAATGGGTTATTCTGCAACAGAATCATTAATCTTAGATGACTACATGTATTTATTGCAGAAATTAATTTTCATAATCTCTATGAAGGCATTTATGTCTGACTTGTCCCCAAAGAAAAAACATGTAAAGAATCTCCAAGGCATATGAGTCCCTGCTAATTTTCTTCTGATGGTTTTCCCAAACACACCAAAATCTAGCATCAAAACGTGCAACTGCATGCAGTAGGTTAGAGGATATTATCCTTATTTGCGTATCAACTAAAAGAATATTACCCTTTGATTCTGTTAGACAAATGATAAAGGATACTTGCAGAGAGCAATCTGTACTGGCAGGAGGATGAACCAGAAGACCTATGAGGTCTTTTCAGTCCTTCACTGCAATCGCTCCACAATCAAAGACAGGCACTATCTGAGTACAAGAAGTTGGAATAATTTCATTCACCTTTGCCTTCAACAAGTATGCCTGCTTTCTGCTGGGTTAATTTCCTTTAACATTAGCTACCTGGCCGGGTTTATCAAGCCTGAATTCCATCTGAGAGGACAGAGGGACTCATCTGACCCGTGAGAGACAGTCTTTTTTAGCACTGTGGGAGCACCACACAGCTCATGGTGGGAGGAGAGATGCAAGCTGATTCTTTCTTTCAGAAACTCTCACGGCTTGCCTCACATTTTAGGAGCCGGATTGAACAATGCACATTTTGTTGGCATCACATAATGAATGTCTGAAAGACACCAAAGCTAGATGGCCTCAATTTATTCCTTTTCTTTGATTAAACCATACTTATGAAATGCAGAACAAAGACAGGGTATGGCAGAAAGAAGAGCCAGTGGTGCCCTTGAAGAGATGCAATATCTTCCTTCAGTGATCATCTCTGACTTTTCACTGCTCAAGGAAAAGAAGACATATACAACTTTTCCAGACTACCAGATGCAAAACATAGCAGAAGAAGTCTTTACAATCTCAGAATTTTAAAAAAATACCTAATTTAACTGCAGGAGATAAATAGCCTATGCATAAATTATTGAATATTACCATAGCTTAAATTCTACATACTTTAGCTATTTAATGTAAGATGCCTGTTCACTGAATAGAATGTTCATCTATAGAACGAAATAGAACATACACATATTTTTCCTGTTCTACAGAAATTACAGTAGGAACTTAGAGCTTATCTGACCCTTTAGGAATGACACAGAGCCCTAACTGTAGGTGCTTGGTGCCACTGTAGAAGCTTTAGAGTCCTTGTTTGGCCAGGGTGGTGCAGGTCTGTGGTGGCACAGATCCTACAAGGGCTAGATCTCTCCAGGCACCCCAAACACCCTGTGGCACCCAAAGCGTCACTACACATTTATGTCCCAGCACCTGAACTGCTCTGTTTTTGAATTCTGAATGTCAAGCAGTACAAGGGACAAAACTGACAGATAAAGCCATAGTAGTTTCTAAGCAGTTGTCATGAGTTTTCCATTGCCAACATGATTTTGCTGTTGCTTAGAAGTGAAAAGAGCTTTCCCTAGAACACGAAGAAGTAACAGCCTTTAAAAGGTAAATATGGGCTGATGAGATCTTAGGTAGAAGTTCTTCCCTGTGAGGTGACTCCCTGGCACAAGTTGCCCAAAGAAGCTATGGCAGTCTCATCCCTGGTAGTGCTCAAGGCCAGGTTGACGAGGCTTGGACCAACCTGGTCTAGTGGAAGGTGCTCTGCCCATGGCAGGGGGGTTGGAACTGGATGAGCTTAAAGGTCCTTTTCAACCCAAACCATTCTATAATTCAGTGAAAACCACGTGTTATTTCAGAGGTATAGGTAAAGTAATGCTGATAGTTGTTAAAAGAGCTAAAAAACAGGGCATTGTGGTATAAGCACTGGCATGACAGTTTTCAGGCTGAAGTCCTGACGCTTGAGTCTGGCACTGACTTTCATTGTGCTGAAGCATGTTCCTTACATCTTGGGAGCCGTCTGCCTAGTGCTTGTCATTTTGTCTCTTCTGGTGGAATAAATGGCTTATTAGCTTGATCTCAGCGGCGCGCTAATGCAGTTGCAGAGGCTCTGGATGAGAGCCTGTGTGCGCCTTGCCAAGTCACAGGGTAGGCAGCAGGAGTCCGCATCTGTCCAGGGATGGCCAAGGGGCCAGACCCGCACAGCTGGCGGGACCACAGCTATGCCGGGAAGCAGCTCCATCCCCAACATGGAATAAATCTGCTGCACTGAAAGGTCGCCCTGCACAAGCAGACACTCTGCAGTGACCTTCAGTCAGGCGATGCCTCGTGTCAGCCACACTGAACAAATAAGCAGAAATGGCACAACTGTGCTCACATGCTTGCCAGGATTTCCTGCCCACCAGCACTTGCTGCGTACTTAACCATTTATTAATAAACCTGCCTCTTACCGCTTTCTCCTAAATACTGGCACAAATTATCCCAATGCATTTCTTTTTTAGTAAAACAAACTAATTAGTTGCACATGATCTTTTTCTATTTAATCTCTCACAGAAAGCGGGTAAAAATTATTTATGAAGAGTATGCTACATCCAGAATTAATTTAATTTCATTGATATGCTGTTAGCATAAATAGTGCCGTTATAGATAGTGCTACAGCAAAAATAATATTTGCAGTAAGAATTATTAAAGCAGCTAAACTCGGTGGAGAAAAAAAAAGGACATAATTCCTAGCATACAGGCCTAGGAAAGGCTCATCCTTCTACCCAGAAAACCTGACCCCCTCAGACGGAGTGATAGAAGTACTTCTTCCTACCTCTTCCTTTGTTGCCTCTTTGACATCCTTTGACTATTGTGGCAACAGCATTATTGCAAATTACTTTCATTACAAAATTATGCGATTTACTTTTTCCTTTAATAATTTCAGAACCTATTGAATGTACTTGTTTAAGTGGTGAATGCTATTTAGAAGGGAATAAACACTGATTTACATTTCTAAGTGTCTCTTAACATAGAGAAGACACTATCAACGTGAAAATCTGTGGGGAGTGGAGATGGTTTGGATGATGGCGTGAACAGTCATGTCACATTTAAGCCTGTATGATCTGTTTCCATAGAAAAAGGTTAGAGATCACCAAATTCTCAGTTTAGTTCACTAATAAATGAAGGTTGGCTAGGGCACGAAGTTTCTGGGGGGAAGCATTAGCCAATATGTACAGCAGCAACCTCTGGTGGTCTAAGGAAAAACAGTAGTATCTATAAGTAAGGATAAAAATGTTTTCCAAAAGGATGTATGTACATATTTAGCTGTTTAACTCAACCATCTATTCAACACATTAAAACCCAGATGCCTTTAAAATGATCTGCTGGCAATATGCTTGTTAAAATCTGAACAGTAAGAGTATTAAAATTCATATGCATTCATTAGCATGTTATATAAAAGTAAAAAGCTTTTGTTTAATCATACCATAAAGTATTATAGTCAATGCTGATTATCAAGGAGTTTTTCCTTGGTTTGCATCGACAAAAAAGAAACTGAATTTATAAGATTGTTACTGAATTGATGACATTTTCTGTCTTCACTTGTGAATTCAGTTGGCAGATGTTTAAGAACAAAAAATTCTGTCTTATTACAAAACATTAAGCAGGTTTTTCTGCCATAATGTTTGACATGATGTTTATTGCCCAGACCAAATCAGTCCCTTTAACAAGCTATAATGTATGCCAGAAAGTACATTATTTCATAGTTGAGGGAACTTCCAGCATGAAACAATAAGTACTTTGATCTTTCAAGCACTGTGCTTAATGCACTACACACTCCAATAGTTGATTTTATTTGTACTCATTTTGTATGAAAATACAGCCTAATTTGAGCTTTTATATTTTAAGACTCTGCTTTTACATATTCTTATCCCAGGTTTTTTTTAGCGTTGTTTTTTGTTTTGTTTTGTTTTCTTTTCTTTTCCCCTATGGAAAGACAGAAAATGCCTACAGAAACTTACCATGAGAGAGTTCCATTTTTCTCATTCTTGGAAAATCTACCTGCACAATTGGGAGCATCATCCAGACAGCTTTCATTTGTTCAGATGCCATTTCCCCATCAGATCACAATAGATCTCAATGACCCTTTGAGAACAAAACTGATAATATTTATTCCTGCTACTTAACAGCCTGAAACAATTTCTCCAGCATATTTGACAGGAACAAATTTTCCGTCAACGTCAGATGCAGTTGATGACTTCTTGTGAGCATATTTTTCATTTAGTCTCCCTGCACCAGTTTTTCCTGCTTGGCAAAATGACGTAAGCTTGCTCAGGTTTTTCAGAACTCTTTGACGAGGTCATTATGAAGCATATACCCTTCTTAAATAGTTCTGTGGAGTAACAATATGTCTTACCTCAAGAGCCCCGTGAGTCAAATGCACGCTACAAAACTCAGTCATGTATGTATGACTACAAAGGTCATATCCAAATTGGTCTTTGAGATTTCCCAAACCTGCTCTAACACTGTAGCCCCCACAGCCTGTGGTTGTGGGACTCCAAGTCCCATGGTGTAAACGAATGGTGGTACCCACAGCACATATAGTCTAGAAGGCAATTAATACACAGCAAATATGGCACTGCATCATTTTAGAATCACAGAATCCCAGAATGGTGTGGGCTGGAAGGGACCTGAAGGCTCACTCAGTTCCAAGCCCCTGCCATGGGCAGGAACACCTTCCACTAGACCAAGTAGCTCCAAGCCCCATCCAACCTGGCCTTGAACAGTGCCAGGGATGGGTCAGTCACAGCTTCTTGTCACAGCTTCTCTGGGCAACCTGCGCCAGGGCCTCACCACTCTCACAGGGCAGAACTTCTTCCTAATGTCTAATCTAAACCTGTCTATTTTGTTTGTTTCATGCAATGCCGGGACAGGCTGATAACAGTGTCTGTAGCTAGGGAGGTGGAACAGAGCGTGGTATATTCACAGCTGCTCTTGCAACCTCCTACAGACCAAGCAGTTCTACCCAACAGAGTAAATGGTACCCTACTGGTTGCTTGGTTTTGTTTCAGAAACAGATAGGTAAGGTAATTGCAGTAATTTGTCCTGCCACACACCAAAGAAGGGACATTTTTTACCTTGCTTCAAAAACCTCTCTGAACTAGAGACTGTTAAAAAATAAACTCAAAAGAATTCTTTCAGAATTAAACACCAACTGCAACAAACAACCCACTTTCAGTTAATTCGCCTAGGAAAAAGAAACCACTGCCCATATATTCACTAAAACTTGAGCTACTGCTTTCCTTGGTTTGAAGAACATCAAATAAAGGGAATGTCAACAGTCAGATCTGAGGCACAGAGCTGTGCAGAAAAGAAATTGGGATGGAGTCATGCATTTTATGTTTTGGGGGTCAAAACTCCTGAAGCCAAATTTTGTGCCTCATCAAGCAAAAGAGCTACAAGTAGGTGGAACTGCTAAAAAGTTATCAAAAAAAAAAAAAGAACACTGACCAGCATGCTGACTAAATGTTTTTCTGGACAATACAGCACATCATCTACAGGCTTCCAATGGACCTCAAGACAAGTCTGGTTGCCCCACTTTAAGAAGCAGGGTCTGGCTGGTGGTCAGAATAGCATCTCTCCTAAAAAGCAGCGGATGGTTGGCTTAGAATATGTACATGCATCCTTTTGTTTCTGATACTCTGTAAGCAAGTTATTTCTCAAAAGACGCAGTAATATTTATGGTATTAGTGGTAATCTTGCATCCAGGTTACAAACCTTTTAACTAGCCAGTACAGCTGTTATTTGTCTTTCAAACATTATGCTAAACCACAATTAACAGGAACACATTAAAATTTAAGATGATTCTAACATATCTTTTGCTGTCTCTCCCCCTGTTTCGCACCAGAAAGGCATATGCAGTTTTACTGTTTTAACTACAAAAACTACAATCTGGTGTTGCTTTACATGTTTACATGTTTTACCACTGAATGAAAATGCTAACTTTCCTAATAACAGCTTTGGAAATTGCACGACTCAGTTTGTATGTATAATACGTAGTATGTATATGAAGCAGAATGTGTCATAGTGCAAATAATATTGTTTGTGCCCCCTGCAGAATTAGAAATCCTTAGGTAGCACTGTTATAATGATCCCATGCTGGTAGCATTACAAAGTGCAAAGGTTCACTGAGTAAGAAAAGAGCAAGGGACAGAGTTTCCTCATTACACCATTCTTGAACTATTCTAGCTTAAATATTTATCAAGATATTAATAACTCGCCTTCTTTATCTCCCTTCAGAAGTTCAGCTGAAACACAATGGATGGCTGCTCATATGAAAACAGCACATTATAGGGTAAATCTGCTACCACACAAGATGAACACTGGTATTTTCCACAATACATTATTTATTCAGCAGGTAATATGTTAAAAAACTATCAGGCCCTAACTACTGCCTCCCTACTACAAGAAAATATAATGCAATAAATTCATGTATGACATGTATAGCTAGTATGTTGCCCAAGCTCTAGTATAAAGTGTTTCTTACGTAGAACCTCTGTTTATAAAATCATTTTTTACAATGTCTTCCTTAGATCATTCCCTTTCTTTATAGCAGCCATGTTTTCCTCTGGGGTTTATTTCAAGTTCTCATTTGAAATTAGAAAGGAATGTTTTGTAACTCTTCCAAAACTTCACACTCCATAAACGACAAAACATACCAAGAGAATAAAGAGCCAGGAACTCTGTACAAACTTCTGAATGCCATCTTGGTAATGTGTTTGTTTTTAAAAAAGCATGCCATTTATTAGCCAATATGAACAGTACACATATCTATGTATGATTAATGAAGGGCAACAAAACAAAAGGAACTTACTCTAATACACATCTGCATAGTTTCTTTTTCTTTTTGTGGATTTCGGTACTTTTCGTAGAAGTCACGTCGCTTCTTTGTTTCCTTTTGGATTTTATCTTTTCTTTCCCTCTTTTCTGCAGGTTCACCTGAGCTATCAGAAGACAGCTGTACTTGGGCTTTTGTCTTCTCCACTTCAATATAGTTCTCATTGGGATTCAGTACTATTACCCCATAGCCTTCCTGTTTTAGAAGAGACACACACACAAAAAGAAGAAATATGAAAATGAAGATTTAATGCTTGAAAATGCTTTGCATTTATTTTAATGCTTTTGAAAACTTTCATATTTTTTTCAGCAACTTCACACCACATAATTTATAGAAGGGTATTTTAAGAATATTCTGGTTCATTTCTGTCATTAAAGGGATATTGATGTGTGAATGTGTCTGTGCATATGCTTATGCTTATACACAACCCTCAGCACCAGAAAAGTTGCCTGTTTTATCTTTACAATAAATTAATATGCTGTTCTATTCATATTCATTTATTTATACAACTTTTCCAGAAAACAATATGAGAACTAGAAGCAAAATATTACTTTAAGAACTCTACGTAATGATGAATAAAAAGCGACCAAGCCAGTGGAAACCTTTAAATAAAAAGGATAGAGGGATTTCATATATTTATATATATAGTAAAGAAAGGATATGAAAACTATCCACTGAACTTTAAAACAGTAAAACCTTTTGACTAGCTGACAACAGGCATACCATGCACAAGCCAATCGCAGCACTAACAGCGAATCAATACTGAAACTGATTCAGTGATATTGCTTACAGGTCACCTCTTTTACTGCAGGGATTGACTTTTAAGCATATCTTTAAATTTGCTCTAAAACTTTTCTGGGATTATGTCCTGTATTCAACAAACCCAGAGAAAATCTGTGACCTGCAATACACTTTTGAGCATACCAGCTGCATTTTTGTGCCTCATTTTTGAGCTGGTTGAAAAATGCATGAACCTATGAATGAGAAATAAATTCTTCAATAAATCAGCCAATCATTTTATTACGACTTTTAAATGATGGCAAATCACACAAGAATTGTAATATTCATGGAAGATATAATCACAAACGCAGGCAGAAAAGAGAAGCAAGTGCATTTAACAGATGAGTCCTTGAAGTTATAATGGGTTCCCAGTCAAAATCAAGCTGTCCTTTAAAAGTAATTTAATAAAGACTTACTTTTTGGAAACGTCTGTATTAATTATCTAACTGAACAGCTTTATTCCAGCTTTTCACTGGGTGCTTCATTTTGGACTAGTGCTAGGCACGAAAATCAAAGAGGTCCCTATACCTAGCTAAACAGAGCAAACCAAGCCCACACCAACAAAAGATACTTTCTTTGGGCTCGCTTTATTCTAATCTGTAGAGCCATTCACAAACCTTGTAGCGCATTGTCGCCACTGTCAGGTAGACAGATTGTCACTTGGTGATTTTCTACAGTTGGACACACTTGACTAGTTATCAAAATCGCATCTGAAGGCAGTTCCTACCCCTCGTCCTTGTGCCCTTCTCAGATGTCTGCCATAGCTTCTCCTCCCACCAAAACCCAAGTTAAAGGGCATGGTTGCACTCTGCTAAACAGGGTGAAATAGAGGCATTCAGGACACAGTCTCTGGTGTAAGGGACGTAGTCAAAAAAGGTCAACATAGGCCAAAGCGAAAATTGCCTCCTAGCTAGACGCGGCACCGTGAGTAAGTGGTCTCCTGTCATGCCGCACTCCTGCCCTCCCTGCTGAGTGAATTGAACTGGGATAAATACAAACAAACAGGCAAATAAATAAATAAACTGAGGGGGAAGAGCAAAGGAAAATGGAAAATTAAAGAAGACAAAGTTTAAAACCTACTCATGCCATTGCTATGGTTAACACAACACTGTACTACAAATACATGAATTTCCAACTTGGAAAATTCAAAGTCCAAAATCCATCACAGAACACTTACAAATATTCCTAAATCACAAGCCTCAGAAGAAAGGATAGTGTTTGAGCTTGCTAGAGGCAAGGCAGGACCAAGCTCTCGCAGTACTTGGGGATCTCTGTGTTGTTCTTCTCGAGCCACTCGTTTTGAGCAGAGATGTTCTGTGTTATCAATTTGTTTTGCTTTCTATACAATGCCAAATGCCAAATTCATGTGTTTTTCACAGGTCTACAAGTGTTACAGGGATTTGAAGCTCTGTGTCCATTTTAAGCTGACCACAAAACAGACACATAAATCATCAAAGAAGTAGAATTTGTCTAAGTTATTGATTATGTAACTGAAAATTACAAGACTCATTTGTCCAATGTTATGAGGACACAATATCAATTTTTCACATAGACATCAGCAGATGAAATATGATTCCATTTTTAAATTCACTATTTCATAAATTAAAGGATTTTTATCAATTACATTTTAAGCAGTGTAACATGTCTCCCTTTGCATTTTTTTTTTTTTTAATTTCTCACAGCAGGCGTTTCCTGTCTCTACAATTAAAATAATTAAATAGTAACTGAGATAGGTTTTCTCATAATTGAGAAAGAAAAATTCTCTTAAAAATTGTAAAACTTTCTCTTAGGGAAGTAATCTCTTTTCAGATTGTTTTGCTTTAATGATGCAGTGTATCTGCCTTTCCCTTGTCCTTCTGCATTCTAAATGGCAAGATATAAAATAATGGCACCAGAAAGAAGGTTTGAAAATGACATGTATAAAGCAACATGGAATAACAAAATGACCAGTAAAACTATAACAACCTCTCTTGTTCAGCCTTAGCCCAAGCACTTGCTTCTGAAAGGGAGTACTCAGCTCTAAACAGCATCTATGTAAACAATGTGACTTTTAAGTACAATTAAATTTTAGAAAAATTATTTGGTGTGAGCATTGCTGCACTATTAAAGTTCAATGCAATGAGAAAATAAGTAAAAAAACCAGTTGGAACTCCTCACTAATGAAGTGAGGCTGAACAGGGTACAAGTCAGTGCAAAACTGAGCACACAAGACCACTAACATCTGAAAAAAGGCCTTTGGCAAAATTAATAAATAGGCAAGATACACAGTGTTTGGCATGTTAAGCAAAGACAAAATCACATTCATTAAAAAGTATCTTTTTATATGAGAATAGTGTTCAGAAGTATATATCTCAGAATCTCATTAAAAATACCAATTTCAGCTATGATGAGCTTAGAGCATTGTTAAAATGTAGTGATACATGATCTAAGTAAGCATTGTCATACAGAAGAGTTTTTAAAGCTTCCACTCTCACTAAAACATTTGGTACGTTTTCAACATACATAATAGTGGACTGTGTCAAGTGCACACAGAAGCAGAAACCACCCTCCAAAGTGCAAAGTTTTTTCATGGTAAAAAGTTAAACTTTGGGACAAACCCCGCTGCCCCCCTATCAATCTTCAGATGACTGAAACAAGCCAAGCCCTGTGCTCCACCGCATGTCTGAGAGAACACCGATGTTGCACAGAAGCTAAGATTTGCCTGCATCCCCCATTAGTGTATCCACATTGACACGCAATAACTAGGGCAGACACTGATAAATACAAGTCCCAGCCTTTAACCTATGAGTTCAGTGGGTACAATTACAGTTTATTTCTCAGACTAGAACACCCAAAACAATCCAAATTCTAACACTTCAAGGTAAAAAAAATGTAATCTACGCTAACTACTAGCATCCGCCAGGTACCTACTTCTAGAGGCAGAGGACTCTGCAAACTCCACTCCTCGGTTCATAAATACAAATGCAATTAGCACGTATGATTGAGCCAGCAAATGATGACTAAAGGAAAAGCAGGCTGACAAAGTCAAGTGTTGGAAAGAATCATGAATCTCAATTACAATACCTTTACTACAAAGCCAGAACAATGTTGAAGGGCCTTTTCCACCATAAAACACGAGCCAGAAATGGAGCGGTACTTCCTGCCTCTTACTGGAAGTTCAAGCGAGATGTTCGAAATGGAAGGAATACCAAATATTGCCTCTGACAGCAAGAATAAGATTATAAAAAAAGAACCCCAAAGTATTTGAGGTACATTCCAAATCTTTTGAAATCTCTTCTGCCTGGCCACATGATAATGAGCTGAAAGCATTCAGTTCTGCATATTAACCCACCAAGAAGGGACACCATATGTGGCCAGAGAGGTCAGGGCTGGAGAGGAATCTTTTGACCTATGCAACTATCTTTTTGGACTGCAAGCGTCAGTCTGAAAGAGATCATTTTCCTAAGCTTTATCAACCTGAATTTTCACATTCAGGTTTCGATTTGGATCATTGGTAACAAGACCGGAGTTCAAACCCAGGGGGAATGCAACTCAAAAGCGCTTAGCTCTTAAACCTGCCTGTGGTTAAAACAGACACGGTGACGTCCACTCATCTTTCTGGAAAGATGCATGCTCTTTCATTTCCCATCTTTTCCAAGAGAAGGGTACATCACTGTAAGTGTGACAGTTGGATGAGGTCATGACAACCAATCAGAAGTCATTGGTGAAGAGCAATGAAGTAAACCATAGCTGCTGGAGATGCAGCTCAGCTTGAAAAATTCCCCCTCCATTATTTGACCAATTTTCTCAAGACGTGACCTGTGACTGAAATGCCCAAAATGTAGTTGACTCCGGATTCTGTTTCCACCCCATGTACATTTTCACAACTGCACCCTGCTAATACTTTGTGATATTTCCCTCCCAGCTACACCTCGGCCGCCCAAATTCCAGCGCTGTGTCCAAGTGTGTAAAAATGCTGTGTTGCTGCCAAACGCACATTGTCGCAGTAAGTTCCCAACTTAAAATAGCTCATCAGGTTAGGGAGGAAAAGAAAACATGCCACAAAAAGTTTTTAGAGGACCACCTGTTGTCTATTATTTTTACATAGCACTTACTCATAAATCATAACACAGGGTAATTAATCAAGCTGTCAAAGAGAAGGTCAAAGGTTATGTGGGGGAGTCAGAAGGTCATGCATGGGCTGATAGAGGTCAGGGTCACACCGCATTCCTCATTATCAAGTTGGGATGAGAGACGGCCCAAGCAAACAAAAGTGAAAGCAGATGGAGAAGTGAGTGGATAAAAAAAAGGGGAAAATTTCACAAACAAAAAGAAAAGTGAAAGAAGAATGTCAGTTGCCTTCAAAAAAGGAGGAGAATAGAGCAGAAATACATTGAGATGTTCTCAAAAGGTCTCACATGACACAAAGAAACTACAGTTTGATGATTTAAATACACTTAATATAACTTTCAGTCTGATCTTTTCGCAAATACCAAGCAACGCTGCAAAATGGGCACAGGAGTTTCGGTTCCATTTCACATCTGAAGTCAGTATTTTCAAGGTGAATTAGACAAAAAGAACCTACTACTGTGATGAATGCTCATGGATATATAAAATTGCTTCTAAATGATGAAGTTTATTCCTGTTTATGGCTACAACCAATAGATGTTCGATAAAAAAGTTATAACCTGTTTGAATGATGTATTAAGATCTATACTTTCATATACACAAATCCTCAAAACCACAAAGCATCATAAAAGTCTCTCTGGATGACACACAGTTATAAAATATTCTATCATTACGCTGACCTGAATTAGATGCAGAATACTGTGCAAAATTAGCTGTCACCCTTTCCTCAAAATCTTTGTTAATCTCATTTTGAATGTTTGCAGCTTTATCAACACATGCATCAATGTCAGCTCCTTGGTTACTGAACCGCTGTACTTGGAAGAAGATATAATTAAAATGTTTTGGCACAGAAAAGGTGAAATTGTATCTTCCTCTGTTCCCTGAGGAGTCTGTAAAACATGTAGGATATATTGACAAACACACACCCTTGTCTAGAGCCCTGACATCCCAGGTCACCCAACTGCTATTTATTTCAAAACATTCACTTTACACTTAGCCAAACTGTCACCTGCTGTGCTACTAACTTTTAATGGATATTAGAGCTATAAAACCAATAAACTCTTAATTTCCTCTCTGCTACTGCCTTCTAATTCTTCACTGCATTAGGTCCATATCTATTTGCATGCAGAACGGGGTTCATCTTATTTCACCATGTATGGCATATATAGCATATATACTTTCCAGCATGGAAAGTATGAAGTATCCCATCAGTACTTTTTACTTTACTATCTGTTAATTTGGTGCTAACACACCTATACCAACCAAATCCAGGTTCAAGGCTGAAAAAAACCTCCACCAGATAAACTGTCACCACATTTTGAGTTTACTGCTGAAAAAGTTTTGAAAAGAATTAATGTTTTACATCTACCTATAATTAGCAACCCAAATATGTCTGTGTGTAAGATCTGCAATCCTGGTTTATGATGCACCCAAGGCCAAAACTGAATAAACAAATCCACAAATTATAAAGATTCTATTCCCTTGGTTATGCACTGTATTCTTGATAGGGAACTTCTGTGCCTTTACAAGCACTGATTTTACTAGGATTTTCACCAGAAAATTATCATGGCAAGTGGAATGTTAGAAAGTATGCTATAGCATTAACCTAATTCTGTGAATTAACAGAAAAAGACCATGTTCACATTCAAACACTGCTTAAATGCTGTTTAATAAACCTCTGCCCCACCACCTCTCCTTGATCTGAGACTAGGGACTATCTGGAGAAATCACTGGAGGCTGAATGGAAGTGAATCCATCCCAGCCGCGCAGGCAGGAGATGGGACTGCAAATAATCCATCCACAACAACTGCCAAGGCTGCAAGAACAGTTTCTGCTCCAACTCACTAAGTGCACACAGCTCTGGGGTCCATACAACCTCTGAAAGGAGTCCACCACCAGTTACCACCAAGGCCCGGCATCTTTTAATGATACCTTATAGGAACCTCTTCTGAAATTAAAATATGAACTCAGAAAGTTGTTTTTTCCCACTCCTAAGAAGGTATTTTATTTTCTTTTCCAATAAAAATTTCAGCTTCAGAGGAGTACAAGATCACAAGCAAGAGCCTCATGCATATTTCACTTTTTCAGTAAGATTTTAATTAAAAGGTTATTCAGATTTATACAGAACTTAACTTTTTAAAGCAATGCATTAGAAACATCAGTGCATCAAATAATCTTTGTAAAACCACAAAGAAACAAATAATTATTGGTTATAATTTATTGAAAGGGAAACCATGGAGAATAGCTATTACTCTCTGAAAGTTATGCTCAACAAAGGTGCAGAGGTGAAGCTGGATTGTGGGATTCTTCTAATGTTTCTATGGTATTTTTGAGCATGGTATTTTTAAGCATCCCTTTAGCTGACAGTGAAAATTCTTAACTGTAAATTTGTTTCCAATCCACTTTGTATCCTCCCCAGGAATGTCACAGTATGTCTTAATTATTCTCATTTGTACTTCATAACAAATATACTCCAAATAGGCTTTAAGCACATTTTTAATGTAGAACCATATGAAAAAGTAAGTAAATTTATTCTAAAATACACCTAATTTTCTTCTATTTCAGAATAATGTTAAGATCTTTTTGTAAACATTTTCTCTTTCTAAACTGCAGGTATTTTGATGGGCTCAGAGGTTTGCCTGGATTTTTAACATCTTTGGCTTGCAGGGAAGGCAATCTAAGATGCCAAGTTCTACTTCACCTTTCATCTCCAAGAATTTTATATGCATTAAACCATTACAGGAAAAGATTAAATGTCAATCTCTTGGAAGGTCTGTATTACAGTAGTGTAAAGGGAAAACACATCATGCACATTAGTATTTTCTGCAAAATCTTGAAGTTATCCCAGTCTTGAAAGACAGCTTCCATTTAGTGTTGAGAACTGTTTGTGACTGCAGCCTAAAATCCTTCCACCTCAAGGACAGAGAACTCAGTTGGCTTTAGTATGTGCATGTATTCAGTCACTTCCTTGAGAAAACAGCCACTTGCAATCTAAAAGTAAAGCTTCTGGTTTGTACCTATCTTCAATAAACAGGTGCAATTCAGCACTCTGATGCTCCTTCCTTCCCACAGTGACCTATGTCAGAAGACCTTCTTATACTACTTCTGCTAAATAATTTAATTACTTATGAGTTATGGTTTCTTTGTAACCTTTTAAATGACTAACTCATTAAAATGCAAAAATATGCAAAACATGATGTCACT